>WARS01000023.1:2402500-2637901 GCA_008933995.1 Datnioides undecimradiatus | reverse complement strand
ACACACACACACACACACACACACACACACAGCCGTTTATTTCATGGTAGTAATTTTCACTCGGGGACAGCAGAGGATACAGTGATGTATGTAGTCACAGCTGGCGGATTCAGTGTGTGTATCTGTGGGAGTGCCACTTGACTAACTGATCCTCGCGCTAGGTGCACATTCACCTATAGGTTGGTGTTCCCCTCTTGCATCTCCTCTGGCCCTGTGAATAACACACACACACACACACGCACACACACACACACAGATGCACAGCTCTCTCTTCCTCATGCTATTTATACCCAAGTCCCCTTTTTTGCAGACAGGAACGAGACACTTCTGTCTGTGATGGTCAAAACATTAACTCGTAACCGATAATTCACCGCGTCTGTGGGATAAATTTCATACAGATTGGCTACATTTTCTGGTCATTCAATTTGTAGCGCGACAGTGAACTCGTGTCAGACGGATAACGTCAACAGCACTGATGGTGGGAAAGTCGTGCAACCAAAAATCCCAACATTAGCGCATTAGCGTAGCCGCTAAGGTTGACACATACTAAAAACACGCGTTTCGTGTTACTAACAAGAGTTTTTGCAGCATAGGAACAGGTGCTGTCTGTAACAACAACCAGATGGCACATATATGGGCACTTAGATGCCACGTGCAATCTGACGAAGCCTGTTGCTGAGTGACACTCTACCTAGACAGGAGGAGGAGGAAGGACCGGTGGTGACTAGAGATTACGACGTAAAAACTCATGCGACTAACACACAACAAATATAAATAAATAAAAAACAGGGAGACTAAAACAATAAATCCTCTTTTTTTTGATCTTCCACTGTACACAGAAAAACCAAAATCCTCCAAGAAGATGAAAGCGTCAGTGTTGAGTCAGATTTAGGTCACGGGCAACGACAACCATACTCGCTACGTTAGTTCTTGTCCATGTGGCACAGATGAACACAGTATAATCCTATTGTTTACTGTGTACAGCAGAGGGATTAAAACGCCGGGCATGACAGCAAGCTCTTGTTCATGTACTTTTATCAAACTATGTATCGTTGAACTTGTGAAGCTGTGCGCCAAACTCCTCCGTATCATCTGTAAAAGCTCCCGCGTCGATGAATATTCAACAAATCCTGTTACACGTGCAGCCACATGGGGGGGTTTACTGCTGAACTTCACACTTGTAGAAACTCACTTTTGCTTCCTTCACATTTCTTTCCCCCCGCAGAGACGGATGCTTAAAGCAGTAAAAACAAAAATCTTTCTTTTCTGCATTTGGAGGTTACAGAGATCTCTCTGCTGACGAGTCGAATGAAGAGCTAAAAACAGACAAACTACAGATGAAAAAGGTGTTTAAAAGTCTGAGCAGTGACTCATTTCACAAATCTGAAAATAAATGAGAATTACATGCAATTCCAGCTTTCTTCACAATACCCATTTCTTCTTTTTAAAGTTCAGTCTTGACCTTGGGGTTATTACTTCTTAGAGGGAAATAACCTGCGAAATACGAACTGAATTGGAATGTGTACGTAATAGAAATGAGAAGATTGAGTGGGTGTCAAATCGGTCCTACGTTGTGCCAAAACGTACTGACAGGAATGACAAATACTACTCTAATACAGTATAAAGCGAGCACGATTATGGCTGCATGCAGCTCACCATCATCTTTTATGTCTGTGAATTATATAGCAAGAAAAAACTAAACTTTGTAAGAAAAGCAGGAAAACTTCACCTCAGTTGAATCGACTTCACTCGCCTTAGGAGTTTGTCTATGGACCTTGCTTGCCAGCGTGTATGTGCCATCTATAAATTCAGTGCATTTGACGATTACGCTTATGTTCGAGCACACAGGAAGAAAGACTAAGCAGGGAATGAATGAACGAATGCAAAAGGGGGAAACGGTGAAGAATGGAGTCGACTGTGGGGTTGTAGCGTCAGTAATGGCTTCATTAACATCACACTGTGAGCGATTTTAATCTAATTTGCCTTTGGCATACCACTGCAACACACACACACACTCACACAAATGCACAAAAGTACACCCTGAGGATCACTTGTTGTTTCATTGTGATTTCTGAGAGCTTATTGGACAGAATTTCCATTTGAAAAGGTAATGCATTTAAAATTCTTTAGCCTAAAATGAGAAAACTGTGCACTCAGAATGGATTTAGAATGAAATTTACTCCAAAAAATGCATAATAAGATTGTTGAAATGCTTTTAAAATGCATTTGAAAAATCCTTAAAAATATTAAATACAGTTTGAAATACATAAATTATACACGTGGAACTTATTTTCATCCTATGCGGTCTCTGCGGTCACACTGGCTTGAGTCCATATTTACAAAAGCAAAACCGCTAAAGCAGGTAGACTGACACTGACACCAGTCGGTTTTCATTCAGGCCAGTCAGCTGATGCATGCTGATGTGGCTATTAGGTAAAAGTTTCTTTGAAACATCGGAGTGAAGCTGCACTCACAGCAATGGGCTGGCCAAGTCTGTTTTTCTAAAGTGATGGATTACGCCTCTTAGCCAACCGCTGCCTGTCTGAGCAGCTTGATTCAGAGAAGTAACACAAAGGCTGTCGGAGGATGAAATGTGATAATACGAAAGCGGCCAAGCTTGTATTACTTTTGTAGGCGTGATTTGGACATTTATATGTTGTGCTGACCTGCTCGAAAGCGAAAATTGAATTCTTGGATGGCTTTTAGCTCCTAATAACACTAACAAATTGATACTACTTCCGCAACTGCAAGAACTTTATATAAAAGAGGAAAACATTGATCAAAAGTATGTCTCTCCCTGTGGTTGAAATGCCAACTGTGAAATGCATCTTCCTTGGTTTCAGTCCAGCCTTTGACCTTTTCTCTTCCTTCTCTCTTCTGTCTGTAATAAAGGCATAATTGCCCCAGAAAGCATTGAAATGCACCTGATTTCTATGTAAGGTGTCATAAGTGTAAAATGGTTTTTTTTAGATCACAAACTATTGATATCATTCTTTAACGTACTTGTATTATGCTACATGGATGTGTTGTTGTGCACAAATTCAAGTGAAATGTGAAAAGACATATAGGATAAAGCAGTAGCCGGTAGTTAAATGGACATTTCGAGTCACACACATTGCTAAAGCAGTGGCAAGCTGGTAGTACTGTCAGAGCGGAAGAGATACAGTAGCTGTCAGTCACTGCAGGCAGCAGAGGATTGAGGCGATGAGACAGTGCTGCATAGGTGAACAGCCGCGAGCAAAGAGACACAAGTGTTGAGCTTTAAGAGCACAGCGGATAGTGATGGGACTTCATTGCTGCAGGCTGGCCATGCATGAAGCTCACAGCTGAATCACTGTATTATTCCACCCATCTGCACTCTATCTGCTTTATCGGATTTCCCAGGAGGCTCCAGAGACCTGACATTAAAGGTTCAGGTGACTGCTGCGGTAACAGGGCTCTTCTATGGATGGTGTTTTATTCATATAGGAAAGGTCAACAGGCAGTTTCCTACAATGCCCTTCTTCCGTGTCACGCATTTACACATCTTATTTTTAAAGCCTGAATCAAAGGAAGTGAAAATCGAGGTACAGGGATGGAGAGAAGGACTGATTTCCACTTCTAAATTTGCAACTAAAGTATGCTTGCGCCTAATTTGAACTGTGCCCTATGTTTTGGCATGAGCGAGTAAGACTCCACTGCTGTTAGAGTGAGGCCGAAATAATGAAGCCAAATGAAAAGCCAAATTGAGGATGTGTGTCAGCCAGACACCTGATACTCTGACTACAAGCTCCTCATACGAAATGTCAGTCACTGAGAATCATTTACTCCAGAGGCCCCACTCATGAACATGCAATTTAACCAAAACGTGTTGAGGCAATGCAGAAGTGAAGATCATTAGCCCTCACTTGTCAATCAAGTGTATGTTAAATTCCAATCATGGCAAAGGACATTTGATCTGATCTTATAAACATGTCCATTATATTACTGTATGCAGTGGGTAGCTCATGATATTAAAACCATTGCTGATATTTGTGAGCAGGCAATGGCATTTCTTCAAGTTGTTATTTCCCCGAATGCAGAATTTTGGAAATCCTTTACTTACATTTCCAATAATTTACATCTCAGCTGAACAGATGTCTTTGTTTTTTCGTTTGTTTTTTTGTTTGTCTTTAAAGACCTCAAGATGCTTACTGTTAAATCCGGTAATACCATCTTTGGTTACATTTTGTATTTTGCTCTCTCCATATAGATATATAGTAGTGCTGTCTATTGGTGGTGGAGCCTGTCATTCCCACCATGGATTCAAACTGTCAGCCACTGAATCGGGGGAATTATTGGTAATGAGGCATATTAAGGCATTAGTGTTACTTTTGTAATGATATCTTAGTGAGATCAGCCTCAGTGTTTACTGTTAACTCTCAAAGCTGTAATTACAAGGCGCAATCAAAATGTTTTCAGATGGTGTCTGCTGTTCCTAAACACAGGACGTTCAGTAACAAGGAAGCAGCAGCTGCTAGCTAGTACTGTTGTTAGCAAACTCAAATCTTTTGTGGAACCGGCACGTTTTACAGGTTTTTTTGGCTGTCCCAACACAACGGTTGCTGCCCAACCATTCTACTCTCTGAACTTGGCAATGGAAGCTTAAGGGCCACCACATGGATGTAGACGTCCAGAGGACTTCCAGAGCACATTGCTGATGGTGCTTTACAAGACAGCCTTGAAGGTGATGGTGGCCAAACTTAAAACAAGGTATGGGTTTTTGTTGTTATTGAAGCAGTCAGAGACAAGTCTTCTACTTCACGCCAATGCAATCCCAAACTTTCTTACTGCCTACCGATCAAATTAAAGCATTCCATTGATGGTTTTTATTGGGAACAACTCAAACAATGTATTTGTAATTGTTGAACAATGCTACATTTTTTTGTCATTTTCTCATTTACAAACACCAGATTAACTTCAACTATTGTAGAGAAAAGGTGGAAGAAGAGCTGTGAATGGATACACCAGGTGTCCTGCTTATGTACTTCTGACAAAAGAGCTACTCAAGGAATGTCTGCCGTGCTGTTGCCAAATCAATCACAAAGGCCAGGGTCATGAAACTGCTACCATCTACTCACACCCAGTGGGCTAGTGTGTCCCCTTAGATCCTCTTGCATCAATCCATCACGTTCTGCTCATTCCAGAAATTATTTGTGATGAAGTGATGAAATTTACTGTTTTGCGTATCCAATTGATCTTAAACTTTGCACTTCTTCAGTTACCATTTTATTATGTATCCTAAATGGCCTTTCAACGACCCCAAAGGAGCAGACACCACCTTGTAGCTTTCAATGATATAAACTGTGTGAACCTTGAAGCATGAATTTAACCATTGATATCCGAAGCTCTTGTAACTGCACTGAATTCATGTTGAATAGTGACTGTTTTGAAAATCTTTTTTATAGATACAGCAGCAGTTCTAGATTATCACTTTTTGGGACAGAGACGCTGCAGGGACGGTTCACTGAAGCCAGCTCTGTGTTGTTACTGTCGGGGATAAGTGAGCCGGTCCCAGATGAACACTAATGAATAGCACCGTGTTGGATTACAGGACTCCTGGGGCTGATTTAGCCCGAAATCCCTGCGATGAGGGAATCTTTCATAGGCTGCATTTGCACCAACACAAACTGATTTTTAACAGTATATGTTATTGCTGTCCCATTAAACATAACCCTGTGTTGCTCCAGGGACATAAAGCATGCACGTTGAAGCCACAAGAGAGAAAGTGTCTGTATGGTCGAGTGAATTTAAGCATCTACGAAGGGTTTAGTTTAACAGCTGATAAACGAGGCTGGGTGAGTTCTTTGGAAAGATGACAATATTTTTCGATCAGCTTAAAACAAATTACGTTTTCAGCTGATTCAGTCCCAAAGTACGAGCAGAGAAATATTTGTATAGTGCAGCAAAAACTAAGGTTATGAAGGTCCGGTTGGACAAATGATCATATATAGCACTTGATTTGACACCAAATGTGCCAAACCTAATCAGGAATTCAGCACAGTGGTGCTTTGACCTAATGGCGTCCTAAAGCCAGCGTGTCAATGTACTCAGGGTGTTGTTTGCTGCTGCTTAGTATGTTCTTACAGCAACATGGCCATAGGGAAACTGACTGTTTGAAAGTTTAGGTTTTCCCTGAATAGCAACTTGCTATTGCCTAACTGAGCAACTTTTAGCTTGAAGAATATAAATGTAACCCTCTGTCAACACATAATGAGCAGCATTCCTTCAGTGAACTACTAATTAAACTTACCACTGTCAAATATCTTTTGCCAAGTGAAAGGACTCGGAGTCGACAAATGCTGTAACTGATGAGCACGCGACATCCGTGTCACATAAAACGTGGCAACTGTTGACCTCAGTGTCCCAAACGCACACATACTCATCGACACACATAAACGCAAGCGCATACCTCCGGGGGCCAGACTATAACTTATATAGCATTCAGCTGTGTTGAGTGTCAGCTGGTTAAATTAGTACACTCGACTTCATCCCTTGTTCAGCGTCTCACTGTTTCTGTCGCCTTATTTTGCTCTGCGAGCCGGCGTCTGATCTGCTGCATGTTCAATTACAAACTATGCGCAGGGCCATTAACAGGACGGCTGCACAAAGTCAAAACAGAGAATAAAGATAGGGGATCAATAACTTGTTGTCTGTCTGGACAGCAGACATTTTAACTTATATGTTAAACAATGTATAACAGGACAATTTGCATAATTTATCTGTTTCATTAAATGTCCATTTAATGGCCATTTAATTACACATTTGATGAAGTCCGAACCATCAGATAAAGATTTTTGTTTTGTGGATAAGAAACAGGGAGAGGAAGTTCTCTCCCAATTTTCATCTAATAAATATCATATAAAACATACATTGATATATAGTTTTGTCCAAACAATGAATGCATGAGACCAGGCATTTTGGGACCCTTCATGGTCTACTTGTGTCCTGCTACACTGCACACTGCAGCATGTGAGACGTCTCCCGCTCATCTCCCCCATCAGTCTGAATGAACGGAGCCTCACAGAGAAGTCCTGCAGCCCAGGTTATGACTTAATGAGATCAGGCTCCATATTAAATGGAGGGTATTCTTTCTGAGTGCTAAACAAACCGTGCATTGTTCCACGGGGACACGACAGCATTAAAGCCGCAATATAAAACCTTATCAGACAAGCCTATCACTGGGATCTGTGCCTGTGTGCGTGTGTGTGTGTAGCAGAATGTGTGGACTCCAGTTGTTCTGGTGGGGACAAGGGAGTCAGTTTTGAGGTGACCGTGAGAATTTGGGGCCCCCGTGGTGGAGGTGGTAATACAGTTTGAACAGCTGGGGGGTTTAAAAACACACACACCCCCTAATATTCATGCACACACACACACACACACACACACAGAGACACACATACACACAGGCACGAACACAGGCGCACAGTGTCAGGTAACACCCCACTATGCCTGCCAGATGGGGTATCGCAAATTCCTTAGCAGCTCTTTGGCTCCAAAAAAGTCTAATAAAACTAAACTGTTCTGTTATTTAAAACTCTGCTCAGCGCTGACCAAACACACACACACACACACACACACACTGCTGACAACTGAAAAGTAATTGCTGTGAACCTCTACATGAGGTTTAGTACACTTCACGGTGAAAGACTGCAGTAATGTTACCTGAACGTTTTTCAGAGATAAATCTTAGGGCGGCCACAGTTCACGTGTACCGACCACTGTCTTTGATCGGGGAACTGGTGTGACATTTCCAAAGCCGGGCCCGTTTCTGAACCTTTGTTAACAATAACCAATTACACTCCACTATGCCTCAGCTGCAGTTAAACAAATTAATAACCGCCGGCATTTTAAATGAATAATAGACTGAGTGAGTCAGGGAGTGATGCACTGCACAGTCTCTTTGCCTCTTTCAGATTCGGTTTGGAAGCATAGCATGCCTAAAGTGCTGCATTTGAACTTTAGCACTTGTCCATGCTGAGAGTGAAATGAGGCTGTGCAGACTCTGTGCCGACCATCCCACAGAGAAGTTCTATGTGACACAACTCCCCCATTGAATACAAAACACTAGAAAGACAATATAGACAATATAATAGCATTAATAATATTAGAATATCATGTTATAATATTAGATAATATAACATAAAAGCTGTGAGGCAGGATATGTATTCTTTATTTAGAGCTATTGTTTGTCACATATCTAAATTTGACTCTCACTCTCCTCTAATATTGTGTGCATGGGGCTTTACCTAATTATTATAATCATTAGCGATTATTATTCAGCTTATTTTTCAATTAATCATTCAATTAAGTGTAGAACAGGAAAAAAGCTGGAAATTCTTACTGTTAAGCAGATGGAGCCAGATGACATTTGGCATTTTTGCTTGATAAATGATTCAGTGATTAAAAAATAGTTTAATTCCTTTTCTGTCAACTCAAACTATAAATATTGAATTGATACAAGGGATTTGGTCATAAACTAGTATAACTTCCTCTGGTAGATCACATTTTGCGTGAGACAGGGGGTCAGAAGGACAGCTCACGAGCCAGTTTTAGTTGGTTCAAACATCAGATTTTCACTGTAGTTGTTCAGTTAGTGACAGGAGAGCTGGTGCTTACTGCACCTGGATCTGACTTATTTTGAGCTGTCCAATTAAAAACTGATCAGCACACACCCAGGTCAAAGCCAGGGGTTAAAGGGAAGCATCAACATGTTTCCTTCACATTTTACCCTGGGGCAGAGAAATTTTTGTTAAGCCGTGAGTGGCAGATGCCCTGCAGGGGGCTGACCTCAAATCTGTGCTGCAGGCTAAAAACCAAACTGGGCAGGCAGGACGTATCTTTTCAAAAAGCTATGAATAAATGACCTGCATAGATACATGACGCGTACTCTTACACACAAACACGCATGCGGGGATTCGGATACGGACGCACACAGGTCCATGACGCTGACAGTAAGGTGAAACACACATATCAAAGATTAAAAACAAGATACATGTGTAAAGAGAAAGGGATGTGCTGTGTGACATGACATTTTAGACACACACACAAGAGGGGAAAAGCACAGGAGGCATAAGGAAGCCAGCCAGTTGGCAGAGGCAAGTGTGCGTCTGTGTGTGTGTGTGTTTAATGTTACAACCTAAATGCTCACCCCCTCCCCTCCCCCAAGTGTGTTTTCTGTGCACGCAGGCAGTGGGTTCTGGTTTATCCACTGAGCATGTATGATTGCGCACAACCACCTCAGTTGTGAGGAAACTCTGTGTGTGTACGTGTGTGCGCGTGTGTGCGCGTGCACGTGGCTCACTAATCTGCCTGCCTAGTTAGAGCAGCGAGATGCACCGTTTCCATCTGCTCGGCACAAATTGAGGAAAATGCTGCACAGTGTGTACGTGCGCATGTACTGTATTACTCATATTTTGGGGACATTAATCTGTTTGCATATTACGGGGACTCATCTTCTTTTTTTTGGACAAATTTGCAAATATCCTTTACATAAATCATTACATTTTAGAACGTAGACCTGGTCTATGGTTTGAGTAAGGTTAAGTGTAGGGTCAGGTGATCAGCGGCTATGGCTTGATTTAGGTTAAGTCTCGAGAAAATTGGTGCAACGTCCTCTGAAGTGACGCAAACACATCTGTGTGTCATTAGTAATCCTGCAGCATGTCCGTGGAGCAGGGCCGCAAACTACTACAGTGGCTCCTGGAGGGAGGGGAAAAAAAAAAAGACTCTTAAAGATTTTTCTGCGATCTAAAAGTATCGATCACTCTATAATGAGGAGAGCCGAGCCTGAAGTCTGCTGCTGGGTTAATCAGTAGAAGAAGAACAAAAAAAGGACAAAAAGGAAAAAGAGGAAATATGTCTGGCTTGGTAAAGAGCTTGAAGACATTTTTATTTTCAGTCCTAGTTTTGTTTAATACTTTATATATTAAGTTTTGAGTTAAATGACTGGGAATGCTCTTTATATTTTGCAAATCATTAAGACTAATTCATCTGTTTAGAAGTATAACTCCCAAAATCACTAACTTGCCTGTCGCCTGCTGAAGCTGTGGATGCTATACTTTCATTGAGAAAATCTAGTCGACATGTTTTCCATCAGTATTCAGGCTGAATCAGTGGCGTTTCCATGACAACAGTTCACAGCGTCATGACAACAGAAGAGCCCCCGATGGCGCGTGGAACACTCTGACTTCCTGTCGGCTTCCTGCTCCGACTCTCTCTATTGCCATGGATACAAAACCATCCCTTCTCCTCTCTATCTTTCAGTGCAGGGTCGCGCCCCCAATTCCTCACTTGTCTGGCAGACAGCAGACACACACACACACAAGTGCGCGCACATCCAGATAATAACACAAAGACGTGTGTTTAGAGAAACATATATGCACTCACAGACCTGCAGATATAACCTTCACGCTTATAAAAGCATACATGTGTATTAATACACTCACACATGGGCATTAGAGCATTGCTGTGCATCAGGGAGGGCAGAATGCTCTCAGTGCCCACCCAAAGATTTCTATTGAATGTCTGTGTGTGTGACTAAGGGGGGTGGTCATCTGGTGGGGGTGGTGGTTAATCAACTTTCAGCCAACCGATTGGTCACAGAGGCAACCCCTGATGAACTTCCTCGCTGGGGAAAGAAAGTCGGTCCTGTGCTAAGTTTGACTCCGCTCATCTCTGAATTCCACGCTTGACAAAACAATAGACAAGCTTCCATTAACTTCCATCAAACTGATTATCTCTGGTTTCCATTTAAACTACATGCAGCTCATCAGATAGAAGCCCTGCAAAGGAATGTTGTAGTTTTCTGGAGCAAAGAAATCGCCGCACTTGAAGAAATGACTTTGCGTTTCAGTTGTGATTCCTGTCTTTGTTGCTCTCTTTGAACTCGCAGCAATTCTCTGAAAAATAAAGAGAATATTTGTCAGCACTTCAAGAAAAGCAACTTCTGGTCCTTACTCCTCCCCGTCTAACTTTCATTCATAGTGTTCCTCACAGCAGGTTCTCGCAATAAAAGCTAGCAGGAAAAAAGAGACTCTTTAATTTGAGAAGTTCCACAAACTTCAAAGAGTTCGCCTGTTTCTGTCTGACTGCCTCACTCGGAGTAATGTAACTTTGTTGATTCAGATTTAGACTCGTAGAGGAGATGAAACAGGATCCCATCCTTCATTTTCACTATGAAAGATACTGTAAATGTGACTTTTTGTGAGCTATATGCTCAGCAACAACCAAAGCTGGAAATCATCTAGACCTGGAAAACATCATGATTGAGTACAGAAATAAAAACAGTCCATATCGAGACAAAGCTGGACTCAACAGGAAGAATCAGAGTAGGATTGACAAGGGCATAGTTTACTCTGGTCACATTTCAGAGGATTCAGGGATAATGAAGACTTTCAAACTTAAACAGATCTCACTGTATCCACTGACAGAGCATGCTGCCACAAAGTGAAGTGCCAGTGCCTACGGGTTCAGGGGTTAATATTCGCTGAACACTGCTAAAATTCTACTATTGTACGATGCAGTGTTTTGGATAAAGATATTTACTAAATGGCAAATTACCTTGTGTCGATTCTTGACCCTAATGAATTTTTGGACGGTTGTTTTACTGTTAGCTCTAAATGCTAGGTCATATGGTCAGATGGTCACAATTTGCAATCTATTTTGTCACCTTCGTCATGGAATTTATGGTATTAGATGCTCAAAATGGAGAAACACTAAAATGTGAAATATTAAGAACATATTAATTATTTAACATTATTTTTCAATTACATTTTGGCCTTCATAAATTGGGTGGCAGTTTACCAATATTGTTACCAATGTACAGCCGAGTAAAATTAGTCCAAGGTGACAGGATGACTTCAAATGTCTTGTTACGTTTAACTAAAAGTCCAGAAACCTAGGATATATATAACAAAGAAAATCACCAAATCATCTGAAAAGCTGAAAAAACGATTTTTGGATAATGAAAAATGGTTTCCATTGAATTTTCTGTTATTTGACTAATCACTAAATGAACTAATCAACTAATCACTGCAGCTCCAGCCATCATTACATCAAGTGCAAACACAAATAGATAGAAAATAGATAGATAGAAATGTATTTGGTAAATACATTTTCTTGTTTGGAGACCGTACTCTAATCAGGTTTCCTTAAGTTAGTGAGAGTTTGTTCAAATAAGACATGTAATACTGTGCAATGTTGATGTTCTTGACATGCACTGCAATCAAACTTAACCTTGTGGATTTTGCCATGTGTCAGTCAAACTGCTCAATAGTCAATTGCTCGCCATTCTCCATCTTTCGCCCCGATTACCTAACATCACCTCTTTGAAACGCAATCCAACATGACTACACAGAGGCAGAGTGTGTATGAGGACAAGCCTCTGTGCTGCCATGATCTGTCTGACTGCTGATAATGGTCTGCAGCGCCATGACAAAATGACCAACATTATTCAGCAAACTGTGGAAGGGACATACTCAGTCATGGATTATGTTTTGCTCAGCAGGTCGACAGAAACATGAACAAAACAGTTCTATAAGCAGATTGTGTAACCAGACTAAACCAAAGATCAACGGCCCGACTACTTTTGCACTTCTCCATCTTTACACAAATGTCTGGCATCTGTACAGCTTAACTACGTGCGTGTTTGAGCGTGTTCATCATGTTTATATGTGTCTCATATGCCCATCAGCTGGCCAGTCGAGGACTAGCAAGGTTCTTTCCCTCCTTTCCCTCCTCGGTAGTCTCAGTCCTTGGTGCCAGCCTTTTAAAACACAACAGTGGCTTTTGTACGTGGGCACCGACAGAGACAGATGGCCATTGTCAGTGGCTGTAACTTCAGACAGACCTCCTCAACTGGAGAGACCACAGAGAGAGCGTTGGCATTTTGTGGTTTCAGTGACTTAGTTTCGCTCTTCCTCTCCTTTTCACCTTTTGTCCTGTGCGATCCCGCCATCCTCCTTTTCTACTTCCCCCTCTTGCGCTGGTTATCCCTCAGTACTTTCTCGAATCCCTAACGAATATAAATCCTTCCTCTAGTCATTCTTCTTCTCATAACATACTACCTCCACTTACATTTGCAATTTTGTTCAATTGCATGTTAGAGAACTGCAGAGATAGATTTAAAAGACAAATAATTTCAGTCTTAGTGAATACCACAACATTTTAACTCCTGAGACAGGAAGTAGGTCATAATGGCTTCTGAGTCCAAGGTGGTCATTATTTCAGGGAAAGCTGAGGGCATCCATTTGTTTCAGACAAAACTGGAAATGTCTGCATCAGACAATTTGACATTATCCAGTTGCGCTGTGGTTTCGAAGTATAAAGTCTCTCTCAAACTGCTTTTCATTCAACGTCTGTAATTTTTGTCAGTACAAACAAGTGCAACACTATGCCACTATGAGAATGTGTCTGGGAAAGTGCACCATTGACACCAGATCGATTAGGACACCCCTACCCCTCTTTTTTTCTGTGAAGGCCAGCTTTACACTCAGTCTTCAGGTGCTATCATCTACTCTTGCCGTAGCTGCAACAACATGATCAACTGTACTTTAAATGGTCACTGCCTGACAAAACAAAAATAGTCTTGAAGTGGAGAAGAAGTCAGTAAACTGAATTTGTTTCTGAACAGAATTGTTCAAAAAGAGCTGACTTTTACATTTTGTGTGCAGTAACTTGAGACTTGTACTGGCGGTATCAAAGAAATGCTTTACTGAAGAATCGCCAGTATTGCAGCCTTAAAAAGTGTCCATGTACAGTGTTTAGTGTTTCTTTGTAGAGGATGGACAGCTGTACTGACAGCATGACGCCACAGCAGTTCCAATGAATTCCACTGGAGTCCTTTAACACTTCTCAAACCACTCCTGCAGCATAATCCACTTCTCCACTGTTGGTCCTCTTGTTCTGAGTGCCTCTAACACTCAAAGTAACTGAACTAAATGCACAACCCCCTTGCCTCCTCATATCTCAGAAGTTTGCTTGAATTTGTTGATTTACAGTAACAATTCAGCAGAGGGGAAATGGATGTGTATGGTCTGCATTCAAGCACAACTCAAATGACCCTGCAGCAGTCACGGGTGTTTATCGGCTCCAGGTCCAATTAGCAATGATTGGCAGCTAATTTTCCATCTTATTTGGCTGTGATGCTATGATGTGCGCAGACATTTCAGACGTTAGCTTGTAAACGGTTAAATAGCCAAGAACATCACTGCTGTTTGTCTGTCAGAATAGTGGGTGATTTTGTACATCGTATCATGCAAGATGCAACAAGCGAGCGATACTTCGATATTGCTTTCTACTGCAACCCTGTTTTCTGACATTGATGTTGGTTGTGATGTCGAACATGACGCACCAGCAAAAGGCAAACGCCTCTACCTGCAATGTGAAAGGAGTAAATCACCTATTTCTAGCAGGTTAAGCTGTGTTTAAAAAAAAAACTGCATATACACACTAATGGTTGGTGCAAGAGTGGTGTAATGTTCTCAATAAAAAAGCAAGCTGTATCATTTTCAGAGCCACATTTGAAGTTGACAGGAAGGTTGCGTCCTGGATACAGTCCTTCAACAGCTAAATCAGGCTGTAGAAGGAGGTGGAGAAAATTTCAACTTAATTTCCTACTCGAGCCAGAAACTGTTTTTAACACAGCTCATCTAAGCAAACAACTCATACTGTACTGAACAGTCGTGGTGATAAACTCTTGAATTTAACATTTTAGGTTTTGTGTCTGCTCTACTGAGACTCTGCTTGTGTAATACAAGACAGCTTTCCACCACTGGATTCCAGTTTCACCTTTGAAATTTTGTACCTCTACCAATCACTGCAGACGATAGTGACTACCAAAGAAACTTTTGAGTGACATAAGTGTTTCACTGAGCTGAGTTTGCTGTCCAGGCTGCTCAGCATCAAAGAGATTCAGCTGTCCTCGTGGCACAGACCAGCTTTAAAATAACTGTGACCGTACGCTGTTGCAGTAAGAGCAGACTGCAGCTAAGTGGATTAAAGAATAAGAGCACTTATGAATAAAATGCTTTAGATGGAGGGACCGGACCAAAAATCAGTTGAGAGACGGGGAGAGATAGAGGGAAAGAAGACAAAATGTCACAGTGGAAAGCAGGGAATCAATTATTCAATGTAACATCTGTGGTTTTTTAGCAATGCCAACACTATGGTGACAATACCAGTGCTACACACTTCTACTGGCACTTAGAATATCAGAAGAAGAAGGACAGAGAACTCTAATCAACAAAATCACTCAACAATTTGCTAAATTCTGACGATCTAACAGTCTGTTTTAGGGAATGAAATACTTCTGTGATGTTTTAAAATGATACTTCTCTATCTCTCAAATTTGTAAGGCTAAAGAAAAAATCTGATTATATATTTTTTTCTCTGCTAAAAACCAGACAGTTAAGACGGCTTTTGGAAAATCTTTCTAACAAGATTTACTTCCCTCAGTGAAGATTTTTATTTGGCTGGTTTACAGAGCTTGACTCTGTCAGGCTTTGAGTGTGTGAGAGTGTGCGTGTGTGTGTGTACCCGCATGTTTGTAAGTTAGCACACACATAATCTCATCTTATGTGTAGAGCAAAAGCTGGAAGGTGGTAGACACAATTATAACTTCTACTAGGTACAGTGACTTAAGAGAGGAGTTAAGAATACAAAAAATAAAACTGCACAGTGGTGGTCATTGTGTCATATCTATACTATGGCATGGCCTATGTTGAGTGTGTGTTTAGATGTCATGATGACATGAAGTTTCATTGATATATGATGTTGATAATGTCCCTATTTAAGGTAACAGATGTTTATCCTAAGTGTCAGAACGTTGAAGATTTGAGAATTTGTCAATTGCGCCAGGAGGATACCTTTAATAATAAACTGGATAATCACCAAGACCAGAATTCCTATGGTACTTAACTCACAAAGTTAATTGAAACAATATCCAATTAACCCAACCAGATTAGATAAATGACATATCAGACAGATAAGCCAGATCCTCACTAAAGGTTCCATGTGGTGTACACTGTGTGCGTACTCGAGCTTATATAAATGCATTGAATGCAGCAGTGGAAGAAGTACTCAGATCTTTCACCTTTCATCTTTCACCTTTCACCACACTGTATCATCACTGCTCTCTATATATTATCTATGGATTTACACTTGCCGTATACTATGTGTGCCAGTATTTTGTAGGCAATTACTATAACACCATCAGGCATCCTATTATGCCACCGAATGCAACCCCTCTGGTTCAAATGCTCTGAGTGCATTGGGTGGCCAGATGGTATCTCACAAGGAGAACATATGATCACAGAAGTCACACGGACCAAAACACATAAATATGACATAATGTATGGAGGTATGTCAGCCAGATTTCTTTAGAGGCAATATACACCAATATAGGCAATATAGGACCTGTGATACCTTGAGAATCTTGAGAATACATACACAATGAATGCTGTCAACACTCCAGAACAGATCCTACTGAGCTGTTGAATGATCTATAGCTTGCAGGCTTCGGTTGTGTCATTTCATCCACCCAATCTGTTAATCCAGGGATGTGTTTGCCAACAGTTCAGGTACAACTCATTAAAAACATATCTAAACCGAAATACTGACTGCAGTGAGACGACGCACAATTTACTTGTCGTGCCACGCGAGCTCTGGGGATACAACATTAGCGCACCAAAACTTCTGAAAATGTAAGAGTTAGTTATCTAGTAGGAGAACCGAAAATGCAGTCCGTAGGGAGTGATTATGGGTAGACGGAGTTAAATGCACTTCTTCATGTCTGAAAACTGAGCAGAACAAAATGAGGTCTAGAGAGAGAAGAGCTCTGAGAGAAGAAGGAACAAGCACAGATACAACCATCATGCTGAGCTGAATCAGATTAGTTTTAAATCTCTAACCAGAGGGATCACAGGATACTAAAACTCAGAGCTATGGGGAGGGTTACAACACTTGTATTTTTATATATTCAATGTTAGAATATTGCATCAAAATCCCTTTGCTGCTGAGGGGTGCATATGGAACCACAGGCAGAAGGTGTGATTACCACTGAGAAGTCAGATGTATAGAGGCGACCGTGCTGCTGAAAAACCATATGCCACCCTGACACAGAAGAAGACTGTGCTCACTGGCAGAACTGCTTGAACAAACAAGGCCAAAATGAGAGCACCCACAACATCACAGCCACTTGGATGTGTGTGTTTGTACAGGAGAGCGCGAGCGAGAGGCATCGCAAGAAAATGTGTTTGTGTGCGATTTTGAGTGGTGTCCAGGCATATTGTGGGACAGATGGCTGGAGGATGCTCTGTTTCTTTTCCCTAAAGGAAAAAAAATCTCTATGTATCTAAACAGCGTCTTTAACACTTCCACACTTAAGCACATTCCAGAAACGGTCCACATGAACTTGCAGCCACAGCAAAGAGAAGCAACAAGCTTTAATTCACAAATGTGTCAAAACTGACTCAACTGCTGCAACAAAACGTGACCACACCTCGTCTGTGCAATGGCATTTCTCCAAAGATCTCCAAGAATCAAATCCACGTGATTACAGCAGGTTGGAACCAGCCTGGGATCCAGAGATGACTTTATTCAAACTACGACCAAGTTACTTAAGTACCGGCTTTTTCCTCCGGTGACAGCAGCTGGACGAAGGAGTTAAAGGCCACTGGCATTTTTTGAGAAATCTGATCTTGGAACAGCCAATCATAGGTGAGGGAAGGTCTAAGGAATGACAGAGCTCACTCACCTCCTGTCACCACCATTTGTATATTTCTGTACTACATTATATTAAATAAATAAAAAGGTCTCATGGGCTCATCTGAGTTAATCTGATCACACAAAATCTCATCTAAAGGGAGCACGCAGATTTGTGTTGGGGACATGAAAACGCTTGGAAGCCTCTGATCTCAGCCTTCCTGAATTGAATGTCATGAGATTCATTCTCCTGCACTTTCCTAGAACAAACAAATGAAAATGACTTAAATCAATTAGATAACCCTGTCAAGAATCAGCGTTAAACATTTCAGCGTTCGATTCCATTCATCAAAGGTCAAACCAAAATGTCAGCCAAGGCTTTACTGAGGATGGCTGGATGGGGAGAACAGGGGGTTTCGGTGGGTCCTCGGCAAACGTAGGAACTTTTTCAGGACAAAAAGACTAAAAAATTACAATATGTTGGCCGATATTCATGAACATAAAAATACAATGTAACTAAAACATTTTACAGGGAATCCTTGACTTTTACACTTGACATCCACTTGTCAGGTCTGGTCATAGGCTATTTGTAAAGATGGATGACACAATGGCTCAACAAATGTAAAAACTTAAAAAAAAAAAAAAAAGAAAAAATCTTGATCGCCCCCTGGTGGCTAGCTGCAGTTTATGTCATAAACCCCGCCCCCTCTGTGTCTGCAGAGAGGACATGGTCTTGACCAATCAAAAAACTTCTGTTATCTGATTGCTGCTACACCTGTTTCCATGATATTTTCACTTCTTAATTTTTGTGGGAACAAGCGGAGACATGCTACCAAAAAAGCTTCAAGACATATTTGGTATTATGCACAACAAAATCATCTTAGGCCAGAATATCATCCCTGACGATTCACTGACATGATTTATTGACAGACATCTTCTAACAAATTGCTCTGACAGAAGAAAAATGTATGGTCGACTTTTCATCTGAAACTTTTTACCTCAAACTTGACGTCTCGTAAGCCGCTGGTCTAATTTTAGGTTATCTCGAAGCAATCATACATGTTCGCACCATGTTGTGTCACATTACATTGACTGATGCATTGACCCGATTGAGAGGTGATACATAACTGTAAATAACTGCTCTGCTGTCAGTTCAGTGTTTGATGAAACCTCTGCGATTTATCTTCATTCTGACTGTAAAACAAACTATTTGAACTCATTTCTAAAGCGTAAAAAGGGAAAATATATAGAAATTGGTTTGTTGTTCTTTTTTTATATATCTTACTTCTGCACCTGTGACTGAAATCAGCACTGAACCCTACTCTCAGATGTCTTCTCCAAAGAGGATGTGTGCTTTGGCAGCTGCACAGACTCTCAGATCTTGAGCAACTAAGGAAATTTAGATCTACTCTCCAAACGTCCATCCACAGCATTAACGTGATGAAAAGCAGCCAGCAGACATGCAATACCCATCAAGTGATGCTTGAAAAATTTTCTGACACAGTGGACAGTCTCTTGTGAAATGGTAAAAGATGGGATACATGACATCCATACTGGAAATATACATACACTGAATTTGAGATATATATTGGAGACAGAAAATTTAAGAATATATAATACATTAATGTCAATAAGGTGATAAAATTCGGCTGTAAGTAAGAACAGCCTCTGTAACCTCTCTCTAAAGTACATCATAGAAGTGTTAAATTAAGAATATTTTGAAACCAAAGCCAAGTTCCTGGAGGAAACGCGCCCCTGAAAGCAACACTTGGACCGAACGCCTCTATCAAATCAAAGTTCATCAGACGCCGTGGGAGCAGTTCGAGCACCATCTTCAAATCCAACACTCAGACCAGACAACCGAAAAGAAAACCCACGGAGCGTCGTCACACTGCACGATTTCATTCATGCTTCAACATGTGTTTTGGAGGGACGTTTCAACCTGTTCAAAGCATGACGAGAAAATAACCCCGCACGTACCGCAAACTAAATTGGAGTGGATCTGAATATTCAGCTGGCGCCTGTGTTGAACCCACTTACACTCATGTTCTCGTAAATTACATCTCGGTGCATCATTCCAACGTGTTTGCCCGCGATTGCACGTTTTGAAACACAGTCTGAAGTGTGCAGCCTGTGAAATATCCGAAGGGATCAAACAGACGCACCGTTTAATCTTCTGACAGCGTCCACAGCATCGTATGTCAGCCACCGCGATCAATTGAATTAAATCAGTTAATCAATTGGTTTCTCTCTTCCTGTCTTCAGCTTCTTACCTATTTGGCTGAAAAGGAGCAGCTGGGAGATGAAAACATCGGTCCTGGGAACTGCCGTCTCCATGGTCTCGGCGAGGAAATGAACCGTGAAGCGGCGGAGTGTGGCTTTTTATAAGGGACGGACGGCTGGCCGGGTGCGTAAAGATGCCCTACCAGGTCATCCTCCCTCCTCTGCTGGCTCTGTGCGGGGCGGCAGGGCTGAGCTGCTCGGATCGGTTTGGCTCGGCTCGGCGTGGCTCGGCTGGGTTTGGTTTGAGGAGTGCTGGCGAGCTGGCTGCCTGGTTGAGAACGGACGCGCACTCGCGTATATCGCAATGGGAGACTGTGTGCGCTGTGTGTGCGCGCCGCCCACTGCCCTTAATGGAAATCACTGTATCGCTCCTCTAATATTCTTATTATATTACTCCAGGGACGCGGTGTGTGTCTGCAGCGTGCGTCTGGGATTTAGAGGCTTTTATCTGCTCGGTCAGCAATGTGTGATTCAAAGCATATTCCTATAGCAACTACAGTCTAGTATCTGTGCAAACAACTGAGTTTATCCAGAACTTGTCATACTTTTTGGTATAAGGAGAATACAAAGCAATATTCTTTTAAAAATGCAGCTGCATCCATGGCCCTACTCCCTCCTACAGTTTCAAAATAATGACATTGTGTTTCTATGATCACGCGGCAGTATAGATAGTGTTTGGCAGATTGGGTTTTCATTGCATTTCATCCTCCTATATGGCCTTTTTAACCCTTATATTACTGTTATGTACTCCATAGTGAGCTGCACTGACCTTCACTTTGGCAGCGCAGGGAGTGGATGTTATCTTTCCACAGCATATGTGATCTCACCGTCATAATATGTGGGGCAACAACTAACAAATACAGTCACATGTGATTGAGACAGCAGTGGCACCGTAGGAAATAAACAAAAAAGCAGAGTCGGGTTATTTGTACTGTCAAGTATCACAAGAGCACGGTGATTTTCATCAGTGGTTTCATTTCGATACACAAAGCTTTAAAGAGACACCAGACGTTTGTAGGTTTTATATGAATGTAATGAAAAGAAACACGAATTTGGATCCAAGCAGCAGGACTGTCCCGCAGCGGAATCAGCATTTGTGTATTTGCCTGGATGGGGAGATTTGGCAACAGTTGGGCTGCGAGATTCCCCAAGAAGTGCTCAACGCCATCATGTCGTCTGGGTCTGTGTGTGCGTGCGTGTGTTCTGAAAAAGACTTGGTGTAGCTCCGCAAGCAACAGGCTTCGCTGGTGCAACAACACGCTGGCTGTGGGAGCTTCTACATGTTTGTGAGAGCGAGTGTGTGTGTGTGTGTGTGTGTGTGTGAGAGACAGGCTTGAGTCGCACAATAACATGCTGCTCTCATTACTCAGTGTGCATTAATTAGCATAAATTAAGAGAGCTAATCCTCTTTAATTCAGACGGGAGCCTTGTCTCACTTGTTGGACCAACATTTTTTCGGGTGCTTGTTACAATATCCTCTCTGCCTCTGTGCTTCCGGTGTATAAGCCTGCCTGCGTGTGTGTGTGTGTGTGTGTGTGTGTGCATGCGTGCGTGTTTGTGGGACGATGAGAGTGTGGCTTGGGGAATAACATGTTGAATAACCTCAGTTTGTGTGATTACTGATAAAAATAGAGAGAACACCACAAAAAAAATAAATGCCACTGGAAAAAAAAAAAACCCCTCTTATTGTGTGTTACATAACAAACACGCTCCCAGACACACTCTCACACACACACACACACACACACACACACACACACACTGCGCTTTTTTGAACCGAATCCGAAACGATGGCAGTGTGAAAAGGGAAACCTAAAGCAAAACCATCTAAACCAAACACATGTTCACGCGCAGAGTTCCTGTCTGCTCTGACAGGTGTAAAGACACAAGCTGTGCGGTGAATGATCACAGCGCGCTGTCGCCTCCTGCAAAGCATCCTGCGCTTCTTCACATCCTGTTGCTGTGGAAAGCTGATTTGGGTTTTGCTGCACACAGGCAGCTATGGATTATGGATTATGTGTTCGCTCTCCCTTTCCTCTCTCTGTCTGCGCATTCATAAAGTGAGGGGAGCAAGATCAACAACTCAACAGGAGTTTATTTGGGCCGTCCACTGTCAAGCATATGGCCCTGCTCTATGTTTCATAACAAATATCTTGATGGCTACATCAGATTTTCATGAAGCTTTGAGAAGATGCACGCTGCAGCATCTGTCTATCCATGTATTTCTGATACAGCATGACAATCTGTTAACATCTGGACAAAAGCAGGTGTTTCTCATTTCAATTTGACAAAGATTCAAGTTGAAATTGAAAATGTAGGCTTAATAAAGATGCTATATTTCCTTCAATGTGGACAAAAAATACACAGGAAAATCTTGTTATGCCAAGATAAACTGGGAGACCAACTTAGTCTCTTGGGAACAACATCTTCTAGTGAAGTGTTTCTCTAAAAGTTCAGCTGAGGGCAGGGGCAAAAAGAAAAAAGAACTGCGTTACAATGTTCCGCTTTCAAAGTGCTACATCCACCTCATATTGTCATTACGTGCATGTGTGTGTCTTGGTCCCAACCCCCGTTGCCATGACGGTGGATGCCGTTTCCGAGTTGACAATGATATTGACATCCAACGGTGGCAACTGGAGGTCAGTATCCTGGACACCGCTGAGTTGATGAATACAGGTCGATGTGTGTGTTTGTGTGTGTGTGTGTGTGTTTGTGTGTGTGTGAGAGAGAGAGATTGAGTGACAGAGAGAGAGAGAGAGAGAATCAGAAAAAAGAGAGAGAGAGATGCCATTGGTGGTCGATGTCTGCTATGGAGCAATGTAGCTTGTTAGTCCTGCACATGTAAGGTGTGCTGTTAAGGTAATGCTGTTAATTAATGACTGTGCATTTGTGTGTGTGCAAATGTGAATGTGCCAAAAAAAACTGGCCTCTGCTTCCTAAAGTAGGGTAACCTACTATTATTTGACATATATTTAGACATTAGCATGCAAGGAGGGAGGTGTCAATATCTGCAACACCGCAGATATTTTGATGGAATGTCAGTGATGAAAATAATTGCTAATTTCAGGCCTAGTGTTGATGTTTAGAACCAAATATCTCAAGATCAAAACAGAACAGGCAACATTAAGCTGTTTGAGAACCGTGCTATGCCCCAGTGGAGTTTCATTGAGGCTTTCTTCTAAAATAACCACAAACAATACGTGATTTTACTGATCTCAGCAGGAATCGAAAGCCGAACCCAAACACTGCCTCTACAAGTGGTTCCACAAAGCTTTAACTAACTGAGCGACGCTGATCCACCACGTAGGGGAGCACTATATTGACAGGCTAACTGGTGGTTCTTAGTACCTGCAGCGTGAAACACGGTTCCTCTTCCTTACACTGACGCCAAACTACAGCCTTGAGTTTAAGCAGTTTCAGATTTTCCCAAAAGAACGGCTGCAGTAAAAAGCTGAGGCAGACCTTCAGGTTCTTGCAGGCAGACAGTTGTGAAGAAGAAAACTTCCATAAGCAAGCCGAGAGCAAATTTCAACACACACACACACACACACACACACACACACACACACACACACACACACACTGTCCTTTCACTTGCAGTAAACTTTAGTGGCGATTCAGTGTTTTGGTCATTAAACCTTCATCGGGCGAAAGGTCATTCCAGACAGATATAACCCTTTCTCAGGCGAGGCTGATCAAGAACCATGACGGGGCAGCCAGCCCAGCAGGGTGTATGTAGTTATGTAGTTAACCAATAAGAGGACATGTTCTGACATCAGAAATGAACATCTTGCAATCTATTTTAATGATTTGGATATATTGATTTCCATTTTATTTATAATAATTAATGTTTGTGTGTAGATTGATACAGCTGCCTAATTTCTTCTTCTGTCACGCGTCGATCACACAAAGTGAAAAAGCAAACAGTTGCTCTAATGAGAAAAATAATGACACACCTTAATACCCTCGACGGTCTCCCCAAACATTCTATACCGCCGCCCTGAGTAAGCAATAACCTGCACAGGAAGGCGTGGACAAAAGAGCAAAACATCCAGAGTAGAGTAAAAGAGCTTTCCTTGAGAAACCAACCTGTGTGCCTCCTCCACCAACATAAAGCCAGCTGAGATAGTTGAGACAGCTGAGACATTTTCACAGTGACCAATACAGTGGTTGACACTGAGGAGCTGCTTCCCCCCAAGCTGTGACCATTAGAGCCAAGGGAGTCAATGTCACTGAGAGGCACCATCCCAGGACCTTAGAGGAGAAGAGAACCATTACTGTTTGTGCCTCCCTACCACCATTTGAATACCTTTCGATGAGTGATGTCAGTGTTGCCTGGAAAATGACATGACAGGTTAGCTTTGTATTGGATGTATGTTTACATTACACTCATGTACACATATTTATGTGTACATATGTGTATATTACGTCACGGATAGAACACTGACAATATTTAATATTTTATATTGTTGACAAAACAGAAATAGGGAATCTTTTCCTTAAAATGAATAAAACAGCCATTGGACTCCCTGTCCTTCACCTCAGGACATAGGAGAATGGTGTAGATTTCGCTCTAGTTAATTACCAGGCATGTTGACCTTTGAGTCCGTGTTGAAAGAAAATGTTCCTTTAGGGAGAACCCGCTCTAATTAGTAATCAATAAACTCATATTCTTCTAGATCCATTACACATTGAAGATCATCTCTCTCTTCAAAGGAAGAAGGAAAAAATGGCTAGCAGAGCGCCGAGACGCAGACGTGTTGTGGAGTTATGTCATGGTTGTCATGTATCATCGGCATCAAGCAGCTTCAGAAAGCAGTATGAGCTCCTTGCCTGCATTTGCATGTGTATGTGTGTGTGTCTTTCTGAAACTAGTGTGTGTTTTTAAGCATGTTTTGGCCTTTTTACAGACTGTGTGTGTGTCTGACTGTGAGCTGACATTTACCTTCCTGGCATATTAAAGGTTCCACCATAGATCTTAAAAGTCACATGACTCATCTCGCACTTGCACCCTCTCTACTTTTCCATGTGAGGAAAGTGAATTACTGCCTATTAAGAGATTTTTTTTTAATCCACATATGGACCACGATTTCTCTAATTATTGGATTTACATAAATCACTTCCTTCCCAGTTTAACAGTTCATGCAGGTTGCTCGAGAAAAGATGCTACTTGTGAATTTGCACATGTAAAGACGTAACTGTGTCAGCATTTAGTGATGCGTGGTGGGGGGGGGCAAAGCAGAAAAATAAATGTTTAGAGCATGATGCGCATGTTCATTCACTTATTATTTTCACTTTAATCCAAGGAATCAGAGGAAGGTGTTTATGTAATCATTTCTGTGAGTCGCCAGAGAATAAGACAGAGAGACAGTCAAGAAAGAGAGGGACAGACATATAATTGGATTAATCAGCATTTATGCATTCTAATTACAACAACTCTCATACGGTGGTTCTGAACCACATCATCTTTTTACCATTAGGTAACTTCCATTAGCATTTAACTTTGACCAAAAATGACCAATGTGGATGCTACGTACATCTTAAACATGTTTTTTGGTCTCTGCAAGTTGAGTTGATAATGAATGACAAAACTATTGACTGCTATACTACAGATTTTAAAGGATGGAAATCTAAGCTTTGGAAAATCGCCGTGAACAATAAAAACAACCCAGACATGACAGCTTGCCCAGAAAATGACCAAAAAAAAATCTGTATTGCATAAGAATGTATTTAAAATTCCTGTAGTTTGGTCTTGTTTGTGCATTTGCTACTTAACAGTGCAGAAATGGATGATGGTGGAGCAGGAAACCAAACCTGCAGTTACCAAAGTAAAAAAAAATGAGGATTACAGTTCATTTGAGGTGAGTGCAGCCGAGTTAATCTGCACAGTGCTCTGTTTCTGATATGACAAATAGATAAAGGCAGTGACGGGAACTGGCTGGTGTGGCTTAAATCTAAGTAGTCTGGGCTGGAGTCCACAGTAAATATACCTTGTCATCTCAGTCTCCAGGGGTTCGGGCTGTGCTTGACATCTCCCTGCTACAGTAATCTGTCTTCCAACTTAACTGTCCAGTGTCAAGTACAGTCATCCTTCTGTTGACGTCCTGGCTGAGCTGACGCTGACTGACAGCTGACAGCAGGCCCATACACTTCCCCTGCTGTCTATGAAGCGAGTGATATTGCATCGGCAGGCTGCTCCTGTGGTTGCAATGTAGTTAAAACACACTGTTACATTAATGTTGTTTTTATAACAAGTGAGGCATTACAGGTATGGAGTCTAGCTCTGCCTCCGGGCTGTGATAGCTAGGTCTCTATTTTGGGGACAGGTATTCATACAAGAGATGCTCATTTAAAAATGAAAAGTAATTTTGTCACTGGCAAATTTGTCCTTTCAGAAGCAATATTAGCTGCGATGGCGACGATGTGAACGTATAATACATCACACTGCTGAAATCTAATTGCCCTCTTCATGTTTCTAGTCCTCTCCACATATAATTCAATGCCACCTCAGAAGGCTGCTGTAGACACTTTGCAGGGACACAAAAATGCTTTTAAAAGCCTCAAAATGGCTCTGTGGATCAGCTACCTCGCTGGTTCGCTGAAAAATTCCTAAAAAATAAGAATTTCAAACAGAACGGGAGCCTAACTACGACAGTTATCGGGGTCTATTGAAAACCTTCCACACACTGCATCTACAATCAGCAGCCTATGAGAGCTATGTGATGGAGAGAGCCTGCAATACCTGACAGGGTGAGCCACTGAGGGGGCCAGGATTCAAGCTTCAAATCCAACTGATACCACACATGTTGACTAAATGCAAGCATATATAAAAAAAGACTGCACCAGCAAGCAACTCGAGGCCCTAGCACTGAATATGAAAATCTTCCCTCTACGTTCTGCTTTGTTTGTGTTTTCTTTATAAATATGCATACATTTCCCTTATCACGCCTTCATACGTCTATGAAAGGCTGGGCAAGAGAGGGAGGTACTGGCTCCACATAGAGCAGCCTTTCAGGGGGTCAAAGGTCGGTGTGAATGATGTTCTATTATTTAAATAACATGAGCATGATATCAAAACTCAAGGCTGAAGAGAACTTTAATGTCAACCTATCGATATGTAAAAGGGCACAGCATGAATGACACTGTTTCTCTGTCGCCAACAGTTTTACGTTCCCTTCTAGACACACGTGTCAAATATTCTATGATGAACATTTGGTTAAACATGTTTTTCCCACGGTCAGGGACATAGAAATTCTGATCTATGACAGTGTCAGTCAGAACCGGACTGACACGAGAAGCTTGTTTTATGCCAAAATCACAGGGAATCATAGCAGAGTGGAAAGCATAGTTAGCATCTGTTGTTTATGTCGCTTGTTAGCTTGCTAACGTGATAGGCGCAGCTGCAAGTGGCAAGCACAGAGTAAATGTTCGCGAAACATACAATGATATCTGCAGCGAAGTTGACAGCCAACTCACTGGCAGCACTAGTGCTCAAATGTTAAGCGGCGATTGGCTTTCCAGTCTGTGACACGAACCGACATCGCCTGCTTTTGTCAGAGATCACTTGCTAATCAAACAGGCAGTGTTACAGCTACTGTGAGGTGCGTGGTCACACAGTTAATGTTTGCGTGTGACACGTGACAGACACTGGGGAGAGAGATTTATTATGCGACTTAAAAAACTTTGCCTGGATTTTCAGCCGGGTGACATTTGCACAGCGGCTCCATCTTCTACCTGACAAGCACCTCCTCCTTTCATACACTACACGTATACATGAAGGTGTTTCAACCTCTCGATTGCACGTGATTCCTATCCAATAAACCCAGCTTCTCTTTTTGCATATTTTACTTTCTAATAAGTTTTTTGAAAATGTCATTTGCTTTTTCAGCAAACCAGATGCACATGTTTACATTTTGAAAATTCCTACACCACAGCAGTAACGTCTACTTTCCGTATGCTCCTCTGCAGGAACGGTGTGCATTTGCGGTGTGATGCACAATGTCAACTTTTTTAAAAAAAACTGTTCTTGGACAGAATTATTTTGGTCTTAATTCTCCGTACTGGAGCAGACTAAAATAAGAACACTCACTGCCAGTGGAGGAAACAAACTTGAAGTGAGGTCAGTAAATGGTGCGTGATATGAATAGTGAATGAAGTTCAGTCTCTGAAGCAGCTAAACAGACACACACACATGCACGCACAAGGCGACAAACACTTACTTTCCCAAGAAGAGGGTGAGCACCTCACCCCTGCATCAGAGTACTAGTTTTTTTTCATTCCCTTCAGTCCACACAAGCACACGAACTCAGATGGATTGCTGCTGGGTGTCATGGCAACCAAGGGGGCTATTCTCTGTTGCTGTGGTTGAGAGAGAGAGAAAACAGAGGGAGTTAATCAACAACACACATTTTCATTCTGCTTTTTACTCACTGCCACACCACACACACACACACACACACACACACACACACACACACACAAACTTTTTTGTATATTCAGGTAGCTCACTCACAAACCCTTGTTGTGCTGCAGGGAAGCGATGCCTTCAGTGAACACACTCAGTTTATTCTTGCTTGATTTTAAAAGAACATAAAGCGCGCACACAAAGTTTTAGCCACAGCTACTCGAAATACTTGGGGGGAGATGAGAATAAATAGTTTTTTTTTAAAAAAAAGGTTATAACTTCATAACTAAAGACAATATGATAATATGTAACACAAACTAAAACTTGTACCCCAATTTAAAAACAGTTTCTAACGACTGTAACCTGGTTTTTGTGAAAAGAGGATACCCGCTGTAAGATTTCGGCAGGAAAACTCAGCACAAACAATTTAATGTTATCAACAAGATATATAGATGTAGTTCAATACTGAGGAAAGGATACTGCCAATGACAAGTGTAAACTCCATCACCTACACTAAAGATTATTTTACTCAATTTAAGCATTTTCATTTAAATGAATTGAATTAAATATACTAACAATCACAAGTTCTGAGACGTCAAGCTGTCCTGTTCTGCCTTGCCAACAGTGCAAAACCACAAACTCTTATACTGATGATGTGAACCTGAGAATAACAATTATAATATAATTAATCAGTCAGTTGTATTAATAGGTTTGTATTTGCAATTTCCCATGAATAGTGCAGTATTATTATGCCTCTGCAGGATAAAAAGCCATGGCCAGAAGTAAAATGTTATAGAGTTTCCACGTGTTCATCCCACTCTTGGGAATTCAAGAACACAAGGGAATTTCTTCAACTTTGGCACAAAGGGCCATTTGGATGCAAGAATGAACTGATTTAATTTTGCTGGTCAAAGGTGAAAGGTCAAGGTTGCTGTGACCTCACAAAACACGCTACTGAGGCATCTAGGTAATCGTTTAAAGTTTGGCACAATTATTCAGGCTTAAGGATAAAGTGATTGGATTTTGGTGGGCAAGGATCACAGTGACTTCACAACATATGTCTCATAGGAATACAAGGACAATCTAAAATTTTATAAAACGCTATATGTATCCAGACAGACAAGGATGGACAACTTGATGGACCAGCAGAGGCGTACAACCTCAGGACGGTAGTTCTAACATTTTTGGTTTATGCATAAAATGTGATCAGATGGTATTTTGCAATAAACTTAAATGGCATTTTTTTTGCTGCTATGTTATTTTGTTACTTTGTATTCATTTCATTCATTCATTTAATCGTATGTACATTATTAATTTGACTATTGAAAGGTAATTTTCAATATCTCTGTCTGAGTAGCTTCAACCAAACTAGATTTATTCCTGGGGTAGCTTATTTGTTGTTCAGCTTCCTCCAATGTGAAATCACAGCTAGCTTGCAAATCCTTACGAACACATCTGACGAAAACTATTATGCTAAAGAAGGATGCTACCTTAGCTAATGAATCACTCCCTCTCACCTGTTGCTTCCTAGTCGGATTTATCATGGCCGCCGCAGGAAAACTAAACAAATGCAACATAAAATAAATAAAGACGCCACAGCTGTTTCAAAGACGTCGTCTGAATTCCGGTTAGTAAGCGAGTAAATGTATACTGTATACTAAATGAGTGAATGTGTACTTCCTTGTTTATATTCACACTCAATTTTAAAACCTTTAAACGTATCAGTCGAGTTTAGGTTTTTGAACGGGCTGCGCCATCACCTGGTAGAGTTTGTCAATCACGGCTCGACGTCATCATGCAGCGACGAGGAAGCGTTCACTGTGCGCGTCCTTCACTTCACACAGAGCTACAGTACCTAAACACGTTCTAAAAGCCTTGTGTTTGTAGCCCAGTAACGGTGTTGCCTCTTGTTTTTGTCGACTTTTGTGGAGTGACAGAAGCAAACAGCAGCGGAGTTTGGGACGAATAAATCATTTTGGAGTTTTTTAGCGTTTAATTCGGTGAGTGAGAGCTGAGTTTACAAGCGTACTGTACTACTTTTAGCTTTACTGAGTGAGTGTTGGAAATTATTGGAGGTAAATTATTTGTAATCTAATGTATCAAAGCAGACACTTACATTGATACATTGGTACATGTTGGTTAAATAAGGATGTTGAGGGTGATGTAAAGATGTGAGCTGACAACATAAACGTACAACGTGAGCGCAGGTAGTACACACCTGAAGTATCATCAAGTAGCAGTAATATTAGTGTGCAGTTGTATGAACAGACATTTCCAACCATGTATTAAAGCAGCTTTTTAGAATACCAAGTGGTTCATAGTGGTGTTCTAACAGCGTGGGAGCTTACTTTACTTCTTAAAACTTATTCAATAAACACTCTCTCCGTGGGTCAAGCAGGTATGACAGCTCCAAACTCTGCAGAGAGGAAGGCCTGCTGGGCAGCCAGAGACAAGCTGTGGAAATGTCTGGACGACAATGCTGCATCCTGCCAGAAGTTCCAGAGCGAGTTTGAGGCAAATTGCCCCGCTCAGTGGGTAAATTATCACATCTTTTTATCTCTGTGTTTAGCATAAACTGTGATGTCCAAAAGGATGTGCTGTGAGCAGAATATCCAATCCACAGAGTCAATCAATAATCATGGAAAGTATTATTTGAAAGGAAATCTTTTTCTTTTCCTTTCCAGGTCAAATATTTCATCAAGCGGAGAGACTTCCTGAAGTATAAAGAGAAGATGCAGGCCGAAGGCTTTACACCTGCTGAAGGCCCCCGACAGCCTTCCTAACAACTGGACGGCGTCAAAATCAGCACAGACTGACTTTTAGCCTTACTCAGACCGGGGTCAGAGGTGCAGGAGGAGTGTCCCGCTTTTATTGTGGGCGGGGTACCCGAGCTTCACCTTTAACATTATTTATTTGTAGAGATCTAAGCTGCATCAAGAGCCCGGCTGCTTCAAATGGCAGCATGGCAGCGGATATTTTGAAAATGATCCGAGCTGCCCTCCTCAGAAACATGAGTCACCAGTACATGTTCACCCGTCCAGCTGGTCTGAGATGTTTTTCTAACAAACCCCCCCCCCCAAACAACAGGAGGTGGACAAATATTGCTGATTTTGATTCTGCGTTTTCCACTCAGTTGGATTTCACCTTCAAATGACATCCGTCTCCGTTGTTCCCCTCAAAATGACATTGGAATTTTTGCGATTGGTGCAGCTCTTACACATATCCACAGGTACAGTCCATGCATACACACTTGGTCTGTGCTAGCACTGTGTCGGATCTCATCATGGCACTGTCCGGGGTGAATTTGTGATTGATTACTCATTAATCATAAGTCAAAAGAGATTCACAAATACTGATCTTTACAGGTTGTTGATATGTTCCTTTTAATCACAGGACTTATTTGGCAACATGTCACAAGTATGAGTGTGATGCTGTATGTAAATAAATAAATACAGTCACTGGTTTTAGTTGTTTTATTTTTATGCATTTATATTGTTGTATCATCCTAACTCTAGTTTTTGTCTGAGTTGGATATGAATGAAACATCAGGATACGATACATAATTTAGGAATATTACAGCTCATTCGGAGACAGGCAAAGGCACATGATCTTTATATTACAAATCTGTATGTATTTACAAAGGAACGTGGCCCCTGGGTCAAAGGTCACTGCTGTAACACCGTCAAGATGCATGAAACCTTCAGTAGAACTGAAGTAGAACTGATTCTGCCCACGCTAGGACCTACACTTCTAATGCACTGATATAAAAAAGAATTACATTTAAAATTTGTGTAAAAATATAAAGCATATCTTTTATATTTTTGCACAGTACAGTGAATGCTGTGTGCAAACCTTTTCTCCACCAGACAACAGTTAAATGTGATTTGACAGCTGATTGAACAAACTACTGTACCATACAACCCTGTGCTACCTCACTCTGTCTGTCGCTCTTCCTTTAAGGCTTTGGATGCTGCAACAGTAACTCAGAACTCGGAGGGACACTGCAGCCTCGCAGATCTTTTTGCACTCACATGCCAGGGAACAAGTCTCCTATCCAAAGAGACAAGTAAAGACCAAACGTGGTCATCCTGTTGCTTGCATAACAAATTTCATCAAAATATTTAGATGTTTTTGTGATAAGTCCAAAGATTCCTGGGGGGAAAAGGATTGTTTAAGTGTTTTCTACCTGGTAACACAGACTTGTATTGGCATAGCTCAGAGCCTCAACCTCAGACTACATGTTGGGCTAAAGGCTCAAGACAAAGAAGGGATCACAGAGTGCGCAGGCAGACTCCAAAGCACTGGCTACATAGAATAATGACAGGAGTGTGTGCAGCCTCTCTAGTCTACAGGCCTTTCAAACTTCAAGACACCCTCAGGAAAAGCTACATCGAAAGGAAAGCTCAGAAATTGAGTCAGCATAAAATACACTATGGTAGGACTTTCTATACCTTAAATACAGTATAGGTTACATTCTTTATATTGTAATGGCACCAAGTAAAAGAGCATGGCTGAGAAAAAGCACAGAGAAGGGTGGAAGCGAACTGCTCTGAGGTCACAGCAGCTAACACAGTCAGGGTATGAGGTCAGATTCCCAAAAGAGACATTCAAGCTAAAGGTGTAATCTGACAGGCGGTCACACAGTGAAGGCACTAGCAGTACTGCAAGGTGCTTTGAGTAAATGTGGCTAACACATGTTGACAGTACAATGGAGAACAAAATCATCTTCAGAAACTTTGGTAAAGACGTCAGGCAGATATAAAGAAGCCTAAGATTTGTAAAGCAATGCAGGTAGCAGCTCAGAAAGGCTATGGACAGTGTACACTCCTCGTTTGATGCTAAACATACTCAAGGGTTCACATCTTTAGAAACAGATCCTATAGAGTCTTATAAAAACATACTGGGTATGTCTGAACGTAGCTCCGTGTTTACAGTACATTACCAGCAACAGTAGAAGCCTCTTTCCAATGCATTTACCCTGCATTGTACAGCAGTCAGCTCTTCTCTTTTCAAAACTACATTTAAAAAGCAAGCTTGTCAGCGGCCCACTATTTTGCAATGTATGTGATGTGGTTACAGAGCAATACATTTAAGTGCAGCAGAAGTTCAGCAAGCATGCAGTAAAAAAAGAGGCTTTTCTACAGAGACCATATAGCTTATTTCTAATGGGAAATAATCCACAGAACATGGCAGGATGTGGCTCTGAAAAACCCTTCCCAGGCTGCCTCTAAAAACCTAACATCATTTTATCTATTATAAATTTGATAAAACTAAATATCAGCTCTTGATCACCACATATATATTTGTAGCTTTTTAGTAATAACTTCAGTGATTTTTTTGAAAATAGAATCTCCAAAATGGAGGTAAAAAAGGGGAGTTTTCCAGAGGTCAGGGCTCCACACAGTGGCCACTAAAACAAAGGCATTCTGCATTCTTTGTAACAACCCCCCTTATGGCCAAATCTACATGATTCTAGTTATTATATTGTAGCAACAAGTCATGTTTTTTCTCTCCTCTTCTTCTCCACCTTCCCTCGGTCCTTCCTCCTTCAGGTCCAGTTTAATCAGTCTAAGAAAGGGCTTTACTCTGAGCAAGACCGTCCTCTTGACACATGTCACTTTTGCCTGTTGTCCTCACAGGAACACTGTGCCATCTTTCTTCTCCTTCGGTGATACATCCCATTTTCTTTGCCAACGACTCCTCCCCAGGCGGTGGTTATAAGCTTCCTGTGACGTTCCTGGCCACTGCCCAGGCGGGGAACTCCGTCAGGTTGAAAAGTGGAACCCCCCATGTGGTGATGGCCAACATCACCACCGCCACGCCGATCAGGTTCACCCCGAAGCCTGCTTTCACCTGGGCAAGAGAAAAAGAAATGGTAACAAGTTAAAAAAAATATAGCTGTAAACTTTTGTTTCTTTCAAAAATCCGACTTTGTTGTTTTGGTTCACCAAGAGTTAAGAAAGAAAAATCTCTATCCCTCTGATTACGTAAAACAACTTTGACACATTGTACTCTTGAGCCGTTTGATGCTGCAGGTGCAGAAAGAACATGTGACTTTGTGCATGTGTGTGTGTGTGTTTGTGTTGTACCATGTCGCTGATCTGCACGTGGCCATAACTGAAGACGATGGCGTTGGGGGGGTTCCCCACTGGAAGCATGACCCCAAATGACACACACATGGTGGACGGGATCAAAGTGTGGAGGGGGTTGATGAGCAGAGTCTCTGACTGGAAGGAGGGAGGTGAAGAAGAACAAAGTGGGTAAAGAGGAAGGGAGGAAAAAGAAAATTTACAAAGAGAAAATGGAAAGAAGACAAGAAAGGTGGGGGAAGAAGGGGTAGAAAGGAGTAGAAGGAAGATGAAGATGGAGAGCATCAGGAACAAAGAGAGGTCAAAGGTCAAAACTGCTTTCAGAGGCCTAATTACACTCTCAGAGCATTTACAGTAACACAGGAGTGTGTGATGTGAATGTTCCCTGCCAACACATGCATGTGACATTAGCTTTCCCTGTGAGTAATCTGTGAGAAGAGACCAATAATCCACAGTGGGGAGGCGAAGTCAAAGAGATGCTGTCGTGATAAACTGGAAATGTGTGTGTTGACTGAGTAACTAGATAAGCTCATTCATTTTCCTGCTAAGAGGGGAATGAGAAGGTTGCTACATGTTAAAAACGACACTGCAGCTAGCACCTGGTTAGCTTAGCTTAGCACAGAGTGTGGGAACAGGGGGAAACAGCTACCTTGACCCCTTCTGAAGGTTACCAAAATCGATTTACCAGCACGTGTAAAGCTTTTTTGTTTAATGTACACAGATTTAAAGTGTAAAAAATAACAAAATGTACGCAATTATTGTTCAAAGAATGTGCCAGTTGTAAAATTTAGTGGTGACAATGATCAAATTTTCAGTTTTCCTGTTTCAGTTTCAATGCTAAGCTAGGCTAATATCTGCTGATTGTAGCTTTATTGATCAGACAGACTTTAGAGTAGCATTAAACCTTGATTGAACCTGATTTGCAATCCTGCCCCAGTGCATTTGCGCACTGTCACCATGGACCTTAAATGTGAGCAGAGAGCAAACATAAAAATCTTGGTCAGACCCAGGATCATCAGCGGCGACAAGAGCTGGATCCATGGCTACGAATCACAGAATAAATGGCCGTGGAAGAGCCCAAAGTTTCCTGTTCATTGTTGTGTCCTGCATTCACAGTGTTGTGCACCATGCATTTGTCACAGAGGTCATACACAACACATTCATCTGAAATGTGGTGCAACATCTCCTAGATTATCTCTAGTTTTCTAGGTTGCACCAACACAGCCGCATGTGATGGAGTGTGTGTCGTACCAGTGCTGACAGGATGGGCAGGAAGACGGTGAGAGTTGCCGGGTTGGAGGCAAACTCTGTGACCGCCGACACGAGCAGGCAGGCCAGCAGGGTGACGGCCCAGGGAGGAAGACCACTCATGGGCTCCAGCTGTCTGCCGATCCACACTGACAGGCCTGACACCTGAAATGCACACACAGACAAAACAAAGTGTGAGCTCCCGCAAATGGTACAGCAGCCACTGACCCTCATGCTGAAGCATGACCGCCTTAACCTCTCTGACCTCCAGTCATCTAAATCAAGGTTGTGTGGTTGTGTGGACAGACAGTAGCAGGTTAGATCTCCTGGATATCAAATTAGCTTTAGTTTTTATACTTTAATAATCACAATCACTGATTTAATGTTACATGGTTTTAATGTTCATCCAATGGAGAAAAGCTCCCATGACCTTCAGTTGACAACCTGAAGCTCATTTTGAAGACAAATATTGCTCCTGACCCTCAACTTACCCCTGAGATGATACAGAATACAGTAATTCAACACATTCAAACATGCGTCATACCTTACAACCAGCTGCCAGAGCATAGCCTCCCCCCACCAGGATGACAATCTCCCATGGCATCAGTCTCTGGAAGTCTTTCCAGGTGATCATGGGAGCCAGCGGGTCATCCTCATCTGATGGTTTAAATAAATAAATTTTAAAAAAATAATAAAATAAATATATATATATATATTTCATTTTAATTAAGTTATTACATTTTTAAATTGTCTTATTGTTGTATGTCTTATTGTTATAGTGTATGTATATTTATAAAATTCATTTTTAGTAGTGTTTTATTTTACAGTTAAATTCCAAATAATTTCCCATTCCTACTCAACAAACAACTGGGTATTAGAATCAGTTTATAATTAGTTATTTTTCATTTATTATTGGAAGCATTGTTCTCCATATATGATGAAAGGTAACATTTGTAGTTGACTGGTTAAATAGTTACCATGTTTTCTGAAGCAGTAAATTACTGTAAAATGTCCTCTTACATATCACTTTGAAAAAAAAAAAAGTTTCCCCAAGTTGTCATGGATAAATATAATCTTGTTTACCTCACCACGTCTTAAACATTATAAATCGCACAAAGACAAATGGCTTGCAGCTATTTGCATGCCTGGAGCTACAGCTGGGTCTATGAATGTCAGACTTTTCCAGTGTTTTTCAAACTGTTGCACAACCGTGGAAAACACCGGTGTCTGAAGCTGGACTGTTTTTTCTGTTAAAGCACAAGACTTCTTTGACCCCCTGAACCTGCAACGTGAAGGTAATAAATTAACCTGCAAAGTCTGGTAACACAGACAGGAGACTGTTTAAATGACTGCTGTTTGCAGATCAATCCAAAGAGGCTGCATGTGATAACTTATAAATTAAAGATGACAAAGGATTCTAAAGATCTCCATTGTATCCACATTAGGTTTTTTAAGTGATCCCAAACTTTTGTTGAAACTTCTAGGTAAAATAAGCAGATGATGACAACCAGAATGTGATGTTGGTTTTATTCCATCAAATATATGAATATATGCTGTTGGGGTTGATTTGCAGAGTTGTACAGATTTACCGACACCCTTCACTTTGTGTTTAACCCCACCCGTCTGGTGCTTTGAGAAGATAAACCAAAGGTGGTACGGGTCAGTCAAAAACTGCCAGGGTGCATAGTCCTGACCTGTGTCTCCGTAGCTGGGGGAGGAGGAGGAGGAGGAGAAGGGTCGCCTGGCAGGGATGAGGAAGAGCAGGAAGCCCAGAAGGACAGACACTGTCGCATCGGTCCTGTAGCCTTTCCTAAGAGGGTAAACATAGACACAAAACAGATATAAAAGACGCAGAAGAAGAGGAGAGGTCAGTGTAAAGTGGTGCTGATGCCATGTATATGTCTACAGTGTCTACGTGCTCTCCGTCGCTGTCACGGTGTGTATTTATGCCCTGACAGCTGCACCTCCAACCTACAGCCACTCACACATGTCCGATCACTGGCTCTTGTTGTTGATAACAATACAAATTGCGGTGGCGTGTTGCAGCATTATGGGGACTCACTTCTCAAAAAGGGACGTCCAGCCAGGCACAAAACCAGGTTCCCTGGTGAACCACAGCAGAGTCATCAGGATGAAGAAAACGCCGGTCACCACCTCTGGGTAGCTGCGACGCGCAAACGCAAACACACACAGGAGCCACAAATGCATAATTACATGAGCGATCACGTGGTTATTTCACAATGTCATGTCTTAGTGTGTGTGGAGAATACATACAGGTTACTGCCAAGCATCTAAATGTTTATTTGGACATTGAAATCTCAAAATCTTAAAATCAGGTGGAATAGCTTCATGCATTTTGTTAGTTTTCTATCGAGGTCTTTGGAGTGTATAAAGGGCTCATCTTTGCAGTTTAAAACACACAATTCTCCCATGAGTTTCTGCAGCTAAGACCGCTTCCAAATGGTCTTCCTTAACATCATCAAAACGATTTACCGGTCTTGTGTTCGCTGTGATTGGACTGAAAATCACCTCAATACATTAAATTATTCCTGTGCATTTCTACATTTCCATTTTTTTTCCACAGGAATTGACCAAATTCATGTAAACACAGCTTTAAAAATTCCAGTGACATCTAATCAAGGCAGCAAGGACAAAAACACGCACAAAGAAACCGCTATACATACCTAATGGGTCCCAACTTTGCATACTCCTCATGGATCCTCTTCTCTGACAGCATCTCTCTCCTGGTTTTGCGTTTCTTACTCAATGAACATGTCTCCCTGAAGCTGCACAAACAACAACAACAACAACGTCAACCACACTGTGACCTAACACAGCTACTCTGTCTTTTTCCAAAGCCGCAGGACACCAAAAGGCGTCATGAGTCGACGGCACGCAGACAGGGGGATTATCATGAGTCTGTAATGATAAGATGCATTGCACCTCACATAATCACACAGTAGGACACAATCTGTTAATAACATGACACACACAGACACACGCGTCAACTCACTTGCAGCCGAGGAAGAGGAAGTGGAGCCAGAGCCAGGTGAGGACCAGCATGATGATGGCGATGGGGAAGCTGAAGATGAACCATGTGCCGAAGTTTATCACCTTTGCATCTGGATAACGACTGGGAAGACAAAGAGGGACACACTAAGGGTCCGTTTGGGCTGTCTGTGTGTGTGTGTGTGTGTGGACACAGGTTGTTATCATCTTACACCTATTTCAAAACATGTTGGCTAGAAATTACTTTTGTAGCTGGAGGGATGAAGGCTCATGGGACAATCAGAGATACAGCGACACATGGCCGCCAATCACCTCCAGCAAGGTATATCATCTGATAACAGTCTCGGTGTTACGTGAAGTCTCCTCAAGGGCCAAACCTTGTACCGATAAAGATGGGACCTCATCAGCGTTGTAAAAACCGTTTTTCACCCATCAGCTGCCAACTCTGAACCTGCCTTTTCCTCACGCTTTGACTGACAGCTGTCGGCGTTCGCATCTGCGTGCGTGTCTGCGCAGGAGCATGAGCTGGATGAGCATGGAGCTGAATCTCCGCACTGATAAGAGGTGAGTCAGCGTGAGCGTCACTGCTGTGTGACAGTAAAACCAGCGGGAGTAACCACGTTATGACCTGGTTAAGGCACAACGGATCGACTAAACATCCTAGACTAACGACTTCTGAACACTGACAATCAAAACTTTAATGCAAAGCTGTACAAAGTTCTTATTCAAGACTTTTTAAACTATTAAAACAAGCAGATAGCTTCCTAAAAGTTTAGCTGATGGCTTTTTAGAAAATGAGAATTTCATTACTTTTGACTGTCAAGGATGACAGTGAATTGGTTTATATTGGATTTTAATTAGAATGATCAGAAACATAAAAACCTTTTCTACAGAGACTTTTATGAGAAAGTGCAACAATATTTTGCACACCCATTTTCTAATGGATATGCGGTGACCTCAGTACCTGTAAATGCATTTGCTCCACACTTCTCCATAAAGCACAAGAGCATAACTAGCCTGCACTGTATTACTGTGTGTCAGCAGCTGCCTACGGTTTGTGTAATTCTTCGAAAGCTCTACTTTAGAGACAGCAGGAGCCAGGTGGGTCAGAGAACTTGTCGACACGTGACATCACAGTCATTGTCAGTGAGTGTCGCCATGAGAAATGTTTGCACAGGTGAAAGTCAAGCTTGTTATATTCCACTATATAAATAAAAAGAAAACCAGTGTATCAGACTGTGCGGTGTACCAGTGGACAATCATCCTCAGTGCACTTTAAGCTTGAAGGGAGCAGGCGGCTGTATAGGTGATAAAGTGTGTTTGCTCAGACGTGCTTTACTGGCCTCTCCGCTGTATAGACATTAAGTAGGGCAAAGGTGACATCCAGAGGAGATGATCATGTGTGTGCTGCAGAATCAGCTCTACCATCTCTTTGATAATCGTAAGCGATCCAGCACAACTGGCTACTGGGGAAGCAGCATAAAGAGGAAACTCATGGACACTGAAAACCTCTAATTACAGCAAAGCCAAAACACAAAGGTTAGGCAAATTACGACTTCTGACCAACAACTGATATAAGCAAGAACCTAAGATTGCTTGTGCTATTTTCCTGTAATTTATTTATTAAATATTCTTTTTTCTGAATTGTGGTTTTTAATCATTTTGACCATTTTAGTCAGTAAATACTTACCAACAAAGATTGATCCTTAAGCTTCAGAGGGTTAACATGAGAAATTACCAAAATGCATAACATAAAGGGAAACAAACTGATGGTGTAACTTTGTTTTTTACCTTCCTCCTTTGAATCTATAACTGACGTGTTGGCCACAGCATATTAAAAACTGACTCTTTATCACCTCATAAAACTGTTATAATAACCATTTGTCTGTTTGCTTCAATGCAGCAACATTAGCCTGGAGCTGAAGCCATTTTCTTTGGCTGCCTAAAGAATTTGGGTTTATTATTCACTCTCTGTTTAGCTCTGGTTTGGTTTCTACCGACTTATTATCACTTACTGCAAACTAACTACAGCAAATTAAGAAAATGCACATTCACACAAACAATTTTTGAAAAGTCTCTTGCTTTTCAAATCAAAAAATCCAGTTTGAACTGACATCGTTTTGCAACAGCAAGGTTACAAAGCAAGGTATGAACAAGAAGAAGAGCACAAAACATCAGCTGCACACTAAAAACACAAGGGTCAGGTTGATCACATGGCCTTGTGCGAGCATGTGCTTGTTGCAGACGAGGACTTGGTCTGACTGACCTATATACACATACACACACACACACACGAACACCAACCTCATTCACAGAAGTCCATATTCAGGCTTTTCGCCCAAAAAATGTCGTGAAATTTAAAAATTCACACTCTGAGGTGTAATTTTATGGGATTCGCGCTCCCTTGCTTGGTTTGGTTGGTGCGCCTACTAACATCACTTCAGGATTACAACTACTACCGCACACACAAACCCACACACTCACACAGAATCACAACCTGACCTTTGTCCAACAAGCTGCGACATGAAGGAGGCCATTCTGCCGGGCTTAGTGCTGCTGGCTTGGAGGAAATCGGCTCTGTCAGGGCTGCAGAGGCCGATTAGTTTGATCTCAGACCCTGCATGCTCCCCAGACACTGAGTTAACATGAACCGCTTGAGTCTGACTAGCACGGCAGCCAAGAAATCAATCAGGCTACAAATGTGCCTGAAAGTTGAGATGGTGTCTGCAGGCATCCTGAGCTAATACCAAACCAAAGTATAAGTCTGACACAAAATCATTTTTACTCTGAGCTGACAGATGGACGATTGAGTGTGTGTGAGCGTTTGTACCTACGTGTTAAACTGCTCAGCAAAGATGAGGTTGGTAGACGTGCCGGTGATGGTGATGAGGCCGCCGATCGTGGCAGCGTAGGTGATACTGAGGGACAGGCATTTGCAGATCATGTGATCCCTCTTGGTGGGATACTGAGAGTCTCTCCTGGCCTTCACCCGCTTCACATTTGGGATTTCGATGGCAACCTGAGAGAGAACGAGGACAGTGCTGTTAAATGGATGGCAAATCTTACTGGTGTTATTGCTAAAGGATGATCTGGATGGGCGTGTTCCTAACCTGGGGCAGGTGTCCATTGGTGTGTCTGATGAACTCCTGGTTTGAGATCGGCCTGAGACCCAGACCATTGACCTCCCCGGTCTGGACCTGAGAGCAAGAGGAAAAAGACTGAACTTGGAGCATTAAGATTTTTCTGATGCTCTGCTGCTCCTTATTGGATTTTAGTCTACTTGCCAAAAAAAGCCTTAATAGGTCTCACCTCACTAAGTGTGGAAAGCTCCTGTCTAGTGGGGTCGCTGTTGTTGCTGTTGTTGGAAGGAGAAGAATTGGGGTTACCGTTAACACTATTACAGTAATTACTAGCTTTGTATAGTTGTAATTTATTTAAAAAGTTTCTAGAAACTAAAATACACCACAAAAACAGCTTTTTGATTTGATGATGTGTCCTATACGTAGCATTTTTTTTCATATTAAACTTCTTCGGTGTTGAAACATTCGGAGGTGATGTAGAGAGCGCGTAGAGAAAGACAGAAAGACGTACAAATACAAATCACAAATCGTGACATGTTGTCAGATTGGGATTTGAGTATCTTCCCACGCTGTCCAAACTGCCCCGAGCAAATCTATATAAAGCTGGTTCTAAATATTTTGCTGTTACATATTCTGATTTATTTATTCGATTTATTTATGTTGCTGGTCTCGTGTTGTCCCGGTGAAGTTCCTCTGAGCTGAAAGAAAGTGTGTGCATCTGGAAAGAGCCCTCTACACTCTCCCCGTCAACAGTTAAAAGCCGGCAGCGGTAAGGGCTGTGGCACATAGTGGGAATCACTGGCTATTGCAGCTGAGAAGAGGAATATGAGGAAGTACCTGTCGCTGCGATAGAGCAGCTCCACCTGGTTTCTGTCCAGGTTTTCCTCTTCGTCTGTGACAGCTGTAGACGACAACATTTACCATAAACTTGTAACTGTCGGTGGCATTTCCAAAGTCTATCTTTCATAATATACAATAGGTTAATGAAGACCCCTATAGTGACACAGGCAGGTGTACCAGTGTCATCCTCGGGCGCCTCAGCGGTTTCGGAGTCGTCATGGCTGTCCGCCAGGCCGGTGCAGATCAGCTGCTGCAGGACGGCCTCGGCTATGGGCATCACCATGGCTGTGGTGGACGTGTTGCTGAGCCACATGGACAGAAACACCGTACAGCACATGAAGCCAAGCACCAACCTGGATGGGACAGAGAGACTTTGACGGACACTGAATATGTGAAAGTAACTGTGTGTGTGCGTGTGTGTGTGTGTGTGTGTGAGCGAGAGTGCGTGTGTGCGTTGCTCACATGCCGGGCTTGGCCCCCGCAATCATCACCATGCGCAGAGCGATTCGTTTGTGCAGGTTCCACTTCTCTATGGAGGCCGCCAGGCAGATCACACCCATGAGGAGCAGAGTGGTGTCTTTACAATACTCTGCTGCCACCTGAACACACACACAAAGTGGCACATCTAAAGAAAACGTATGCTATTTCAAAATATATAATAACTTTGCCGGTATTATTGATGGAAAAACACACAAAATCTGAGGAGACATGAAGGAGTGACGGAGGCCTTTTTGTTTTTCCCTCCTTCACCCACTTCCCTACATCCCCCTCCTTCGTTTGGATCAACACTTACAGTTTGCCATTTGTTCTTTTTAATCTGCTCCACTTCCCACCCGCAGGGTTCACGGCCTCACAGTGTTGTATAAGTCCGCGTCTCTCCTCACCTCTCACCTAAAACCCGCTGCACTTCCTCCTGCTGGACATTTACACACATGGCTCCTTCTCCCTCTCCCTTTCTCTGTGCTCTCCATGTACAGCGCTGAAAGGAGCAATGCAGGAAAGAGACTACACTCAAAGTCCAAAGTCAAAAAAACTACAAAATGAGACATAAGCACTGTGTTGGACACACACAGACTTGATACAGCAGTTCATGTGCCTATACTCACCAATATACAGACTGATTATTTATCCCCTGTAACATGTAACTTCTTAAAGTATCTTAGTAGTATCATCAAAACATTGTTAATCTGTTTTAAGTTAAATTTACAACTGGTATTCTGTACGTTTCCAGTCATTCACAATATATTTTTGGTCTTTTGAGAAACCTAAGTGACTTGACTCATCAGAAAAATAATAATAATAAAAAATATTAAACATCTGGCTACATTTGCATCATTAATCTTCCATTCAACAGCGTGTGACAGTCAGCAAAGGTCAAGAACTTCGGATTTATGTGCATACACATGTGCGCGCAGGCATTTTGCCAGCAGTCACTAGTGGGTTTGTTTGGGATAGAGGGGTGCTAGGGGAGAGTGGGAGTACCATAATAGACTGAAAATGTTGCATAAAGCTCTGCTGGCATATTTACGGAACACCATCACAAGAGGCTTACAGCAGTGTTAACAGGCAGCTTTGTCACTGTTTGTCAATGCGATTTGGTCACATGAACCATACAGCTCACTTTTTATGTAATGCCGATAAGAAAGGTGAAGAAGAAGGAGGTGAGTTTAATGGAGAGGAAAACCTGTGACAGCATCAGCAGTCCAACCAATCAAAGGTGGAGCAGAGTTTGAGTGACAGCGTGCGAATCCGTGTGGATGCACTCCAAGATACATGAAGCACTGTGAAATATCAGTGGGATAATGATGATGATTGCGAGGTTAATGGGGTTTTCTACACAATCCGTGGCGTCGTGGATGATAAGGCCTTTACAGCTGACTGATGACGCCTCTGGCTTTCACTGCCACGTAATAGGAGAAGTAACACCATCATAAAACTCAAACGGAAACGTATGTGCAGCCGGGAAATGGCCCACGCAGAGTACTTCGAAGCAAACGAAGCAAAAAGATGCAAGCGGATCGGACTTCTTGGAACACAATCAGTGCAGTTTGCACGGAAACACCTTTCGCCCATTTTCCGCCTAATCTGGACTGACATTCTGACTGTACATTCGCATATACAGCAACCTGATCAACTGAGTTTTACCTGCTCATGGTGGTCTCACTGTTGCCCTGCGGTGCTGATAAGCCGCACATGGTTTTACTGCTGGCCCTAAATAATTGGAAATGGGTTCTCTCACTTTTCCCCCTTCGTCATGATGAAATTGACACACTTTCACAGAATCCTTGTCTCTTGATCATACATCAATGGAACCTGCAAGTACACTATGTAAACAGATGCGTCTCAGCTTCTCAAGCTTATCTAGATTTAGGTCAATAGAGTTCATTATTCGCAATGTGTACACAACAATAAGTCTATTCATTAGCAACTTGCTTCCTAAAATAAAAAGCCTCAGTAGATAGAACCGTCGAAGACGCATACGACACGCAAAAAAGTTTAAAATGTCGGCGGCTTCGCGGCGTTCGTCAGTGTCACGCTTGTGTCGCCCAAGCAGCCAGTTAAATAAAGCGAAAAGCAGTAAATGTGTGTGGTGGAAACACAGATTACTCAAATGGATCACCCAGTTTCACACATGGATAAGGTTTGCAAAGTAAATTTTGAAGCAGCAGTGTTCGTTGCGAGGTTTTTTGGCGTGGTCGCCCCCCAACAATGCGTCCTTTTTGTAGGTTTTCAGCATCTTTGGGATGTCTCAAGAAGCAATAGGCAGCCTATTTTGGTCTCAGCAGTTAGCTTAATAACACATACCATAGCTTGTTTTGACAACACATCCCCCAAGGAGCACTTAGGAGCCATCCATAATGGCATATTTTGTTTTAAGATAGCATTAATGTTTAAAGTTGATCATGCTGTTGTCCTGCAATGAAAAACGGTTTAAATTACACTTTATGGAACTGTTCTGTAATTATTTCCCCCAAATTGAATAAATGCATTTGTAATACCAGCGCTGAAATTAACATTATAACATCGTACACAGTGATGCCTGCTGGGGGCTCCGGTGTCGGCAGCTGAGTGAAGACACGGCTGAATCAATTCACAAAACATATCTCAGAGAAACGCAGCAGCGAAGCTTTAACATTACATCACATTATATCTCTATAAATACACTGAAGGTTTCAAGTCCCACTAAGTTCCTTACATGACTTTGCATTCATGAGTGCACAGTCACCACATTATTGTGGATTGGAGAGCTGGACTATCCTAGCACTTGTGGGATTAATAAGAGCACAGGAAAGATAAACGTAGCAGGGTCACTCTAATGATCCAGACATTTTTCAGTTAAATTGGCGGAGACCAAGACAAAGTTCAAACAACTTTGAAAACTGGATATAAATGTGCCAATTTGATAGAGAGGGCCCAAAAATGATACATAAAAATAAAAATAATGTCAGGACTTCTTCGTCTGCCTGGAATGACTGCTTAGTTTGCATTCTACATTACCTCTTTCCCTATGCCTTTGCAGTTTGACCAAGATTTATTTACTTAAGAATGATTCATCAATGATGATTACATCAGCCCAGTCAACTCAGCAACTCAAGGGCATCTTGCATAATCTGAGATATCTTCAGTTTCGGAGATGTTTTTTGCAGACAGAGACTCACCTCACTGGACTTAAGTACCCCGAAGAGTGGATAGAGGAAGGCAGGTACCAGAGCTGCAGCACCCAATGGAACAGCCTCAGACACCCAGTAGACTGCTGTCACCATCAGCACGTACGCACAGCATGCCTCCTGTGAGAAGGAGACACTTTGTCATATATTGTTCGTACAAACCACGTTACTTACCAACACAAGACAAACGTTTAAAACAACTTTTTCCACACCACGCAACTATTTTCAAGAATTATAAAGCTACAGGGGACCGGTGGCTTAATTCTGTCCAAAGTTTAAAAATAAATAAGCCGTACTAACACCTCTAAGCTCCTTAATTGGCATGTCGTATTCATGAAGTTGTGCAAAAAAGTGTAAAAATGACATTTTGTGGTTTTACAGAGGGGTTCTAAGCAGATTTTGCTCACTCTGGACCGAGCCTGGCTAACCTCCAGTGTTGCTCGAGTAACTGAACCATCTCTAAGCTCCAAATTCATAATTATCATAGGAACTGTTAGAAATGGCTTTGAAGTGACAACAGAAATAAATTCCGACTCCGCTCTACATGCACGCAGGTTTGAGTCACAAATGAGCTAACCGCTGCTATAATATACATTGTATTAGCCGTATTAGCATGTTCACTGTCACATATGTGCACAGAAAAGCATACGTAGTATCCACGCACAAAAAAAAAATGCATGGAGTAAACATACAAACGCTCGCAAATACTAATAAATCATTACCATTAAATCATACTGTTAAACATTTTTTGTGAGATTAGTATGAATATCTGTATAAAATATCTGTAAGGTTTATACTTAAATGCTGCCGCAAACACACACACATAGAAATACACACACTGATATTGCATTATGGTTATAGAATAATGACATTATTATAGTCCTGCTTTCGGCTTAGTGACAGGATCTCCAACCTTAAAAACTAATAAGGAATCTCTTGACATTTGCTAAAACCTGACTAAATTTAAGTTTGGGTACGAGAAATACAAGGAAAATAGTATTATTTCTAAACCTTAATACAAAGGATGCACACCACAGACCTGCATAGGCTGTGAACTCAGTGAGTTCATACACAATACACAGGACACAATTACACAATGAAGTGAAGTGCATGTGAGTGTGTCAGCTGTTCTGCAATCTGCCTGTTGAAAGAAACTATTACTGAGAGATGGGGCCCGATTTAACTACTCAGTAACCTTTCATAGATGAAAGGAGCAAGAAAAGACGGTTTATCGTTAATGATGTTTTGGGCTTTCCTTTTGTAGCGAGCGCTTTTCACACTGTCTCTGTAGTGCCTGAAGTCCTGAGCTGGCCTGGGAAACAGACGCGCGGAACAGGAAAAGCCAATCACAGCTGAAGTTTATCTAATATTTGACACAGTTTGACACGGTGAATAACAGTTTGCAAAGCAGAGCTCACAAAACACAGGTCAAACTGTCAAACTAGGCAAATATTGATCAGGACTGTTACTGCATTGCATGCTTCTCCTCTTTCTTAGTGTACTGGTTTGCTGTGGTTTGAGAAAGTCTGCAGCATCTCCGCCATGTTTAAACAGATGAGTGAAAAAGTGTCTCCCAACATGCATGTGTCATTCAGCACAGATCTGATTGGTTGTAGATGCAGTCTGGATTTTTAAAAGGTCACACATTACGCATGCTCTGATTGGTTGCAGCTCTATCCAAGTGTCTCCAGAAGCGTTTCGGTCTTTGGCTGGTTGATAGCACCCCTCGGAAATCAAAAATGAACTGAGAGGTTTCAGACTAATTCGCATTTGCGGATTAGTCTGGCGATGCCAAGCTACTCCTGAGTCAGGCTGCCAAACCGCAGTGTGATCCAGCCTGTCAAGACACTCTCAGTGGCACTGCAATAAATGGTCCTGACAGTTTCGATACTCACACCAAACTGGACAGTCAGATTAGACAATTACCAATTCTTTCCTTAATTAAGCTTTTACATTAAACCCCAAATACAGAGATGTGTCAGTTGACAAGTTTCAACCCTTTATATGACAATAAATATGGAATGTGTCTGCCCTGTCATTTGCAAATGCTGTCACTACACATGTTTTTAACTGTGGTATTTATTGTAATATTCGAATGCTATGTTACATTTGTTGACTTTTCTAAGACATTGGTATTAATCATACGCAGTTCCCGCTTCTCCAGCATGCTGCGGGAGCTTGTAGCTCTTTTACGTAAGAGGAACATTCACTGTAATATCTTGCCAGTAACAGGTCAGTTAATCTCAAATTAATAACCTCAGAGGAGGGGGATTTAGCAGCAGGGCTTCGGGACGAAGCATGTCCCGACCTGATCAGACCTCACAGCCATTCTAACCATGGGTTTTATGGTAATCACATACTCAAATATGATAAATCACCTACTTAGTGTGTTATATAGGGGCATTTTTGAGCTAGATATTGAAGATAGATATTTCTGCTGTTTGATTGTTAAGGCACTAAAATGAGCCTACTTTGTGAGGTATAGATAGCAAAACTATTTTTAGGGTTTAAGGAAAGCTCATGGTTTGGGTTAAATAACTACTTTCTTAAAACAAACAATGTTGACTATTGGTTTCACATGCAAATCAAACTCTGGTGTCCAATATCTGACCATCTGTCCACCCTGACTTCGGCTCTAAATGGACTTTGTCACTCTTTATACTATGTTCATCCATACTGAAATTCTTATTGTATCTGTGGTGCCAACATGTAATTTTAACACATTGCTTGGTACCACCATGTAATACTCTATTATGAGGTTTTAGTCATTTGAGGTCAACTTCAAGTAGGCTGACATTGATTCTATCCTACATCCAAATTAAGAGGCGCCTCCAAATCAAAGCGGGGACACCTAACAATTATTCTCTTTCAGACGTGGCTTGGCATTGGTTTGGCTTTCATGGCACAGGTTGTCACTCTAAAGCCACAACCACTGGCTCCTTTTGGATGCTTTACTGTGGATTTAACTTGGCAGGAGGAAAGAGGCATTTCCAGGCATTAGGTACAGCTGTTGGATTAGGCTGAGAACAGAACGAGGGGTTTGGGTTCATAATCAAAGTGGGCCTCGCCAAAGAAAATGTTACAACAATTTAAATCCACCCCGAACGCACACGACAAGACATTTGAACAAAAGGCCGCTCTTAAGGGGAACATGACTGACTGCTCTACACAAACCGCAGTGTGGTCAAAAGTTGTGTTTGCTCATTAGCAGCTTGCCTGTCAGTATCTTTCTCCTTTTGGTAAACAGTTGTTTTAATCTGCATGTCTTCAGGAAACAGGTAAGCGAGGAGCCTGACTATGGGATTACACTGAGGAGAAGGAAAACAGGAAAAGAGGGGAGGCATAAGGCAACTAAGAACAAATGAACAGATAAAAAGAGACAAACACGGGCGACTAAATAAATACCCGCAGCAGAAGATACACAGCGGAGGTGATCTGATTCAGCAGTTCGGTCGCTCATTATTGATTATTGGTCCCTGTCTATCACAGGATCTGCAGTTTCAATCAGATCCATCAATGCGTATCATTGCTTCTTTTTCTCTGTTCTAGTTTTGCAAGTTAAAGTTAAAATGCTGGGTAAGCAGAGAGTCGGGAATCGCTGAGCAGCTGACGCAACCTCTGTGATAACCCGACTTTATACTGAGACATGTCAAAGTTCATCATTTGAAAAAATAAGTCTTGCAGCGCGATGACATAATCAGACTTGTTTGAAATGTAACGTGTTTACTTGCAGAGCTGGGCTATTTGCAATTTGTGAATGACACAGAGGCAACAACTGCTGTGACAAGCATGCAAATTTAGGGATTTTTGTAAAGATCTGGGCGAAAGTTCACTTGATTTTTGGAGGCTTTAAAAGAATGTGATGCTGGAGTGCCCGAGGTGAAATGGACAATGTTTGTGTGCGATTCTGTGTGCGCGTGTGTGTGTGTGTGTGTCTCAGCATGCTGCACTACTTCAGCACTGCAAAGGTGAAGAGGTCTGAGCTCTAATGGAGCTTTCTGGAACAATCACATCTTTTCTACCACTCGCCATCTCATACTGACAAAGTCTGAGTACTTGTATATCATTGTTGGTAGAAACAAAATAATACATTTACTATACAGAGCTAATCAAAGCTTTGTGTTACTCAGCAATCCTCTGCCTTACTGCAGACACTTCCTCCATGTCTCCCATACTCTGTACCGAGAGCCTTCATGAGGAACTAAAACACCTATGCTGTACCATGGCCATGGAGAATTCTGATTAGCCAGTGGATTTACATTCTTTTCAGATAAATGTCTCTGATAAATCGCTGCATTAGCATTCTAAGAGGCCATTTTTTCCACTAGTGCACAGGGTTTGTGGGGCTCCCAGGACGATATGTTTTTTTGATTCCAAGGTTAAGTTCCAAGATTCTACCAACAGGGAGTTTTTAGTTAGAGCCACTAAATATGAATTAACATTTCTGTGTGCAGTATAAGAGAGATTAATCATCGGGCCTATAGGAGCTGCCACAGCCTTGTAGCTAACATGCCAATGAGTTAAAAATTCACTTGCAAACTATACTGCATGTAGATGCATCTAATTTTTGACGAGTGATATACAAATATTCTTTGAAGAATCATTTTAAGTGGCTTTATTTTTTTTTTTTTTGGGACAGTGCAGATGCAGACACGCTGCTACCGTGATGTGGTGTAACCCTACCTCTAGGACATAAAATATTATCAAAACATATATGTAAAAAGTGCACATTAAAAGTAAAACGTTTTCCTTCTGCTAATATACTTTTTTCAGAAAATATACAATCCAGATGACTCACGATCACCATGTACAACATAAGAAATTAGCAACATGTTTTCAGATGTTCCGAAAAACAGAAAATGTTTGCTTGAAGGTCTCCCACGGACGTTTGAAACGCTATGGAGATGTGTTTCATCCAGCGGACATTTAGATGGCTTAACTGTTGAGCTGTCACTAACGGGCCTCCGTCAGCTAGTCTCAAAAGAAATCATCTTATTTGCCAAAGGCATAATTTGTATAATTTTAAACAGAGTTTTTGAACTTGATGTTTCATCAGTGAACCATTTTGCCATTAGCAACTATTTTTGGTGTTGATACAATATCAGCTTGTTGGCCGGGTGAGTTCAATATCTGCTCATCCAATATCTTGCGACATCACATGCAAATCCATCCTGCTGGCCTTCAAGTTATGCACTCGAGGCCACAGCACAGGGGTTTGGACCAATCAGCATTCCACAAGGAACCACTGACAGCCAGTGGTGTGGTTTATGTGTCAAAAACAACGATGGCGGCTCCTGAAGAGGTCTGTGTAGATGCTGCAATAGCATCACTTACATTAGATCTGGAATGTATCTTCAGAGCAAAGAGCACCACTGAAGACTTTGCTCATAGGAAAAAACTGTTCTTGCCCTTCTCCCAGCTTCTGCTAGTACGTCGTACGGTTTGAAGATCTGATTGGTTCGTCATGCAAGTGAAAGCATATTCACATTTTATGATGCTGGCTAGAAAATAGTTGAGCATTAAACAACAGAACAGATATTGTTCTTCTCTGATGATTCCAGATGTGGTTTCGGGGCTCTCCATGACTCCGTGACCTATAAACGTCAGTCTGACTGGAATTTTAGACCAACTCTGACAGTTCTACAGCTGACACGGCACATTTTGTGTCAAGATGTAGCAGAAGACCATTGATTGTCTCATCAACTCCCAGTTATCTATGGACAACATGGGAGCTGATTTGTGTTTAGCTAAAAAAAGCACACTGTGACCAAATCACTCCTGATAGGCAGATTAGGTCACAGCTGAAACGTGTGTTCACTGCACCAATCAGCAGAGGGCCAAGCAAGGTTTTAGACTTTCAGATAACACACACACACTCGATCTGCTTACTACCCACGGGCAGACACAGATACACATTACAAAACAAATGTAACTAATAAAAGCAAGCACATACGTAGTGCATGGTAAAGCCTTACTATCTCCCCTCATCTATTTCTATAACATAGCAGTGAGATGTGATACAACCGTCCTGTAAAACAGCCTCAGTTGGTGTCGGATGTTGCCACTACAAAAAAAATTTGACTCCTTTTTCAAAAGTCTGAAAAGGAACCATCATGAGTAAGAATTAACATAGGCTATGTTTTTAGTTTTCATGACTTATTTTGTGATTTTTACTCAAAACCTGTTGCTTTTCTCAGAGCACATCTGTCCAAGGGTAGGGTCATTAAGGTTGATCTGCAGATGTAGAAGTACCACAGGTGGAGCTTGTGTATGAAGGAGTACAAGATGACTGTTCAAGTTTACTGAGGCTGCACTTCATCACAGAGGCACTTTGACTGAAATGCTAATGTCGTTGTGCTAACATGCTCATTATTACGCCGCTAACACACAGATGTTTACCAGCTATCCAGTTTACTACTTTAAAGGTTTTTAGTTTAGAATGTGAGCAGAGGCTCATGGGAAGGTTTTTAATTTTTAACTGAATTGCTAATATCTTTTATAAATTATGGGATACATAGACCTGACGATGGTGGTAGATAGAGGTAAGTGCCTTTCAATATTATTACAATTCATGTTAAGGGGTATGAATGAAACAGTCTAATAAATGATTGTTTTTACTCAGAACTATAAATAAATATCATGGTAGTGCAAGTGGAAAAGTCAGTGGCTCTACAAAGTCACTAGTATGGGAATCTGTAATAATAATAATAATAATAAAGTACTGTTGCACCATCCAGTAGATGTTGAGATATTTCAGTCTGGGCTGAAGTGGTGGCCCAACCCTCTGCTAAAAAACTGAAAAATTGATTTTTCTTATTTATTTATGTATGTATATGTCTTCCTGAGTTCACCTCTGTTCAGCAGCCTAAGTAATGTAACATTAATTTATATGGGGATGCAAAATGGCGCACACATGCCTCTGACGAGCACAGTGCATGTCTGCCACTGGCTAAGACTTTCTGTCCTGTCTCTCCCTCTCTCTCTGACCTGGCCTGACTGCATCCAGCAGATGTTCTGTCCTACTGCAGCTGGACACAGTACCACTCCAAACACACACTCGCACACACTCCGAACCCCCAGCACATTCTTGACACAGTCTGGGGTCCCTGGTGTCATAAGGAAGCCACGTGGGGGCCAAAATCCAGCGTGGTGGTTGGTTGGTTATATAACTTAATTGCTTGGATTGTTTCTTTCTTTTTCTTTGTAGTGAAGTTTTTGTTCTTTTGTTCTTTCTTGGCCTCATCCTGCGCCACCTACTCGTGCCAAACATCCACCAGTCCTGACATAACAGCAAGGCTCCTGGGCGACAACGTGATTGGCTGATGGACAACTTGTGAGCACACAGCAGGTCTTTTGAATATTAATGATGTTACAAGAAAAAACAACACAAATAACTGTGACACAGAGGGGCTCATTTATAACACAAAAACACCTGTTACCACTCGTACCATTGTCGCTTGGGCCGGTGGTTGTTTAACACGGTATTGACTGAGAATTGATATTAATGAAGCATTATGAACATGTGACCTTCTGATTAGTAATCAGCTACACATCCTGTCACATGTCTTGGTTGATATGCGCAATTTGTTACATAAAAACTGTTTATTTATTAAATATTAAGCTGTGAAATAAATGGTTTGCTGCATATCTGCATGTTTTCCTTTCACTTAAAGCAGCAAGCTTCCATATTGTTAAACTCAATGCATCTTAAACTGGACAAAGTCCTTTTGGAAATAAATATAAAATTAAAATGTTATTTTTGTGTGCGACACAAACTTTGTGAATATATTTCTAAATACAACACATGCATTTTCTAATCTAGGTAGCCCAAACTTAAATTAAAATGAACTAAACTAAAATTAATTAAATTACTGTCTGCTTCATTTATGACGCACAGGAAAAGATATGAATGTGCTGTTTTGTATAAAAATCTAACTTAAATTAAAAAAAACAATATACCGTATACCAGTGAAATGAATGAGTTTTTGGGAGATGGCATTTCCAGCAAGCATCTTTGTTTGGATTAGGAAAAACAACCTCATAAATATTAAAATCTATATTTTTTAATGAGAAACTGAATATTTTTTGTTACAAATGGTAAAAAAAAAAGTTTTACAAGATTCTGAAAATACATTCAGAACAGCTGCAAGAGATGTTCACCCAAATGGGTTTATCAAAGATGAAGTGAACTGAATTAAAATGGGGCCAAAGAAGGACATTAAAAACACAGAGTGTAGAAAAACATCAGAAGCGTTAATTTGATTGAACGGCTCGTCACCATCTTCACTAGTTCCTGGAGCCAGAAAACCTGCTGTAATCCCAGCTTTTCACAGGATGCCTTTTAATCTGGCATAAGAGGAGGAAGTTTTAGCTTACTCCTCGCATTTAACCAAAAGACAAATCACACACGTCTGAGCCGTGCTGAACGTCACCCCGTCTTTAATTCAAAATCAAACATGCAGCTCCACAGTTAACAGACAAGATACATACAAACCGCAACAAGACATTTTACCTAGGGTCAAGATGATATTAGTTTAGTGTAGACGTGATGCACAGCAAGAGGAAACATGATAATGAATGAGAGGACATGTTTTTGGCTTTGCATCTTTATCTTAATATGTCGTTTGGTCCTGAATGAAAAACACAAAGCAGCATGGTGAATTCTCTTTGGATTAATGCAGATTGAGATAATCCTGCTGGTTACTATTCAGTTTTCACTAGTCTGAGAAATGTTCCAGCTATGAGGCAGAATAAGACAGATTTCTTCTCCTTTTCAGTGGCTCTCACAGCAAACAGTTCCTCTAAGCATGAGCCTTAATGTGTATCAGCCCCCCCCCCAAACACAACACACACACACACACACACTCTGTGTCACTGATCTCCATCTCATCAACATGTCGCGACATCTCCTCTCCACACACACAGCTCAGCTGATGGTCGGGACAGCTCAGGACAAGCATTCATCAAAACCAAAGACAGTGTGCCTTTTGATTGATTCGCGCTCTCTCTCTCTCTCACACACACACACACACACACACAAAAATCCCATAAGGACACTACAGCCATTACCAGCAGTCAGGAGGAACATCAACAGATGAGCTGGATGTTTGGTTTACTGCAGTACCTGATGCTTTTGAGGTATTTATATGGTTTTAATTACATCGGTTATTTTGAAATAAAAGACAGCATTGTTAGACTTTGTTGTCAGATTTATCTGATTCTTAATTTCCAATATAAAATCCATAGATTTCCTTTTGACACAGAACAGATTGTGTTGTTATATTTATCAGTAATTGCTTTTAAATTCCAACTAAGAACTGTAATGTGCTCCTATTTCGTAAATTCTGGCGGAAGTTAACTTTCTTTTCTTATAATAATGATATTAATGAATTCTGGTGGTACTCACGCTGGTGGGGTGGATGAGCGGCAGGGGAAGCAGGGACAGCGGGATGAACACCACAACAATCAGCTTCCTCGCCTTCCACAGCTTCCTGAACAGATCCATCCTGGCTGCGGCCTCTAGCCTCATGGGTGACCCGGAGCTCTGGATCGGACCGGCCACAACTCAGCAGAACCGGGTGTGAAAGTCACAAACCGGCCGACGGGAAAGTCTCAAAACGCCACGGAGCGCGGAGGACTGCCGGAAGGACAAGGAAGGACACGGAAGACTTCTGTGTTGGCTGTGCGCTTTTACGCACAGACCGTGGCCGGTGACCGGATCTGTGTGTGTCTCTGTCAGGTGAGTGAACTTCCTGTGATTTGCTTTTTCAAATCTGGATTTTACTGCCACTGTGTTTGACTCTCGTGTCACGCACTACACCCGAAGCCTTCCCACCACTCTGTGGATTGGATGCTGCGTGAAACGCCAGGTGAGGCTGCGGGCACTTTTATCAGCCTGGATAGGTATGCTAATTAACCACGACTTTGCTCCACCCCATCTGGCTACGTTTCGACCAATCGGGGATGAGTAAAGTTTGCACAAGTGCGTGTGCATGTGGAGGTTTTTGCAGCTGAACTGTCTCTGCACGGGAATGTGATTGGGCCAAGAAGGAAGTACTGCGGGACATGGTAGTATGTTAGAAAAGTGGGTATTTTAGATAAAACGGAATCAGATAAGTTATAGTAACATAAACAGAATATCACAGAATACTTTAATACAGATATTACAACAGTTATTTATCAGGTGTTTTAATGTGTAGCCGTGGCCATTAATTAAGGTTTGAATAATATAGTGTTAGATCTAATACACATCACACATCACCAGGTTTTCACAGTGAAATGTAAAGTCCAGCTATTGCCACTGTGTGAAGGCTGCAGTGACACGCTGCCCTCTAGAGGATTCACCGAGTCGGTACAAGCAGACGCACTTCCAAGATAAAAGAGCAGCTGAGAGCAACTATTGGTTATTTTAAGGAAAACACTTTAATCCATATCATCAATTGAGTTGTCTTAAGAGATAAGCAATACTATTACATTTCTTTTTTAATTCAATCTTTGTTTCAATGCAGGGCTGTATTTTTACTATATAATATGTTCATCGATTGACTTTAATTCTTCTGAGGACAACACTTTGCGTATAAAACAGAGGATTTATGTAACTTGTCCCATTTCTAAGTGAGGGCTAACAGCACTCCAGCAGCACACATGAGATTCCTGATCTGATCTCAGCTGATCTACATTTGCAAGTTCACCAGCACCATGTGGCGTCCAGTCAGCCTGTCTCAGAGGGAGGCACAATAGCCACACTTATGGAACATTACAGCACCTCCTACGATACTTATGCTCTAACAGTGTCACCACTTGACTGCAGACCTTTACATTTACTAAAAAAGGTGTATTGAACATTTTTGATGCCAAAGAAAAAAAGATTAAAAGTCAATTTACTGCCTGTCACATAAATATAATTACAAAATCAGCCTACAACCAGCTTCCGCCTTGATTTCTGTCTAAAGACGACGCTGAAAAATCGGGCCGACAGGTGCTCAGGCTCATCCAGAACGCTGCTGTACAATATTTCACCGGTCTGACTTGCTGTATGTACTGTAAAGGACAGATTTTAAAATTACATTACCTGCCTAAAAGACTCGTTGATTTTTAAATTCATTTCTGATTTACTTGTACGTTACAGATCCTTCAGATCATCCTGGACAGATTGACTTAAAACCAAACAAGGTAAAGGAGTTTTTAGTTTCTGTGCTATGGAAAAAGCTTCCAGAATAACCACAGCAAGGCTTAAAAAACAATTATTTACTGCAAAGGTCTTATAAATTACATACAGACCTTTTTAAGCTGTAAATATTTATAATATCATGTGTGGTTTCACTTACTGTAACATCCCTAAAAACATCCATAAAGTGACACTTTCCTGTCTGGAGCAGACCAAGGTCAAAAGTTACAAAACAACCTTGGACACATTGTGTGTTGCATGAAAGCGGTGTGTTTAAAACCATGTGCAGGGGCCCTCGTATGACAAAAGCTCACACATACTGTAAGCAGCGTTTAAACTCACCAAACAACCAAACAGCTTTTCCTCCATTGTGTAACGAGGATTAATTCTTAGCTTCTCGTCCAGCAAAAAAAAAAAAAAAAAAAACAAACAACAAAAACAACCTGGCTGCCTGGTAAAAGCAAGATGTTTCATGGGATTATCCCCTCAGTTGTACAGTAATGTGTGAAATGAATGACGAGAAAAGGAGTGAGAGTTATTAAATGATGATAAGAAGTGAAGGAAATGTGCTATTTTAAAGATGAAATATTACAAAAACTAAAATAACTTCCGGAGTCTAATTCCACAAGTGAAGTTCGTTTTGGCGTGCGTGCGTGCGTGCGTGCATGTCCGTCTGTGTGTCCGTCTGTGTGTTTGTCTCCTCTTCATTGGACCTTTGAGCTTACATAACCCATTCACTCTTTGCTAATTCTAACTAAACCTCTTTTAGTCTTAAAGCGTGTACAACTTTGTCAATGGCTTCACACTCAGTGGAGTTCCCCCTGTGTGTGTGTGTGTGTGTGTGTGTGTGTGAACCGTGGCATTGATTTGACACTCAGTCTCATTATTACAGGAGCTGTCATGACGGTCTCTAAGTGACAGTACACACCATTAGCACATTATAAGTCTTCAGTACTTGCTCCTGTCTTCTCTGTTTCACACAGTAACAATACGTCTTCGGCAGGATGACAGCTGCCTGCAAGGCCTCCCACTAGGTGAAGTCATTTGGCAGGGCTGTCTTCCAGCCTCCTGCTCCGCCCTCTGGTTTTGATTGGATTAGAGTTTGGCTACGGTGCGGCTGCTTCTTGTTTAGATCGCCTGTGTTCTAGTCTGCAGGATTACAGTTACAGCCAGGCACCCATGACATGGTTTGCAAGGACTGGCCCAGACTAGACAAACAAAGGTTTCTTTAAATTTTAAGAAAATGACAGCCTGAAAGCTTCTTTAATTAATATTCTAATTTGAAATTTAAAATGTACACGTTAGATAGATCAGTTTAATGTCAGAACTGTGCCTCACAGGAAAGAGGAAAACACAAGGGGATGGAACTAAATGCAGGCAGCTGATGGAGAGCGCACTGATTTTAATAAAGACAAAGGAAAAAGGCTTACAGATGGTTGAGACAGGCAGCATCAAAACCAGGGAATCAGTCCTGAGGCCATGAAGGGCAAGGGAAAATCCATTAAACAGGCAAACCTCAAGGAAGTGATGAATCCAAAACACGTGAAGAAACACAAGGAAACACTAAATGACAGGCTGGAATGCAAAGCACGGTGCGGTGTACATGGACAAACTGACCAAAAAACAAAAAGGGACTCAGCATATACACACCAGGGATGGAAGGCAGAACGAGACACAGGTGAAGCTGATGAACAAGTGACACCAGGTGAAAGTAAACAGACACATGAGGCAAACACTTTAAATCTCCATTAAACAGGAAATAACCGAACGGAAACTCAGAACTTTAACGCGTGGTGGTGTGGTTATATGTCACTTTTGTGTTTTCAGCTTGTTCTTTCTGCTCCCAGATGGCCCAGATGATTATTTTGTTATTTATCTGTAAATGTGGAATCTTGGCCCCGGTGTGTCCCAGCAAATGTCAGCTCACCCCACTGTGGGGAACTAGTGACGGTACTACTGAAGTTACTGAACCATCTCCCCCCCCACAGACAGAGCGATTTTAAACAATACACCTCTGAGAACAGACCCTCTGATCCTCCTAAAATCTTATATGATGTTCATACCATAAGTCTGTCTTTGTACAATCAACATATATTAAACCACCCATAGTCTACCTGCACTTGTCATTTATAAGCATGTAATATATGTTAAGACTGGATCTGTATAGCCTGAGGTGGAGCTGTCCGGTCTGCTGTGGTGCTGAACTCTGTTCGTGAGCACCGGCTTGTTTTACTTGGTCTCCATGGTTACACCAAATGGCTAACTCCAAAGCCCTGACTCAAAACCATGCGCTGTGAGTTGGACTCATCTTGTTTGCTGTTGTTGAGAGCAACAACTTAATGTGTATGAGGGAAAGTGCCCGGGGGAAGGGAGAGGTGAAGCTCAGGATGCGATGCCATCTATAACCACAAGGTGGAGCCATATACCTCTACACAGTATGTGTCAGAGTTAGAACACCTTGCAACCAGTTTTCTTGCCACCTGGACAGAAAGAATATGTATCTTAATCTAATATTAATATATTAATTTAGTAAGTATTCTGAAGGGTTATTAAAAGTCAAGTCTATGAAAAACTGTAATTAACATTTGATGTGGGATTTTGGGGTTTTTTGTCATGTCCTTTTATCATTTCTACTCTTTTTAAGTTACGCTTTTCAGTGTTCTGCCACTCATCTTTTAGTGCCGCATGTGGAAAAGAGAAGAGAAGCCGTTTCCCTCTGGATTACATCTTAGCGAAGGACCTGAAATGTAAATAGAAAATGTGTTGCCAGATTGCAGCGAACTCTGACCTCAGATTAGGAATCACATCCAAAACGCATGCGGAACACACACACACACACACACACACACACACACACACACACACACACATTCATCAGATTTGGTACCAAATCTAAATCCATATAAGACTGCTATGCGCCAACTCCACAGCATTTTCAATCTTTGAACCTTTAGCTCTCGCTGAAGCAAAATGATCTGGATTTCATCAGGTTTCATCTATTTATATTTTTATTTCAGCTCAAATTTAGTTTGTCAGTTTTTAATTAGTTTTTTTTTTTTGGAAGATATTTTGAATTTTTATTAAATTCATGCTTTATAAATCCTGTTTGCTTTCTTAGCTTCTTAGTTTGAGCATATAAATGCACATAAATAAAATCAATTTGCACTGCAAATGATGAAATGTGAAAGTTTATTTATGAATTCAGACATCATAATGCTGTTGCCCTCTCACTGACCTGTCTCGGAACAATACCGACTAATCACTTTCTTACTACAGTAGTTATTGACTTTTACTGCAGCGAGTTCCTGCAGCGCAGATCAAATGGAAGATCAGACAAGCTACAGGGGTCCCAGAGTCTCCTGGCCTCACACAGTGTCACTGCAAGTTTATCTGTCTGACTGCTTATTTCTAATCTGCCACTGCTGCTCGCCTCCCAAATTAACGTCAAAGCTGCAGGGAGTCGCCCCAAAGCTCAGATCGTCACTTAAATCCTCAGAGTAGAGATTTACAAGTAGTTCTGTGTTTGGGTCTTGAGAGTTGAGCGCTAATCTGCACGTGCGGGAACCACAGAGCAGTTAAAGTAAAAGCAGAATCCTCGATTTAAGTTGAAATTTAAAGCCGATCTCTCGGGTTTCATATTGTTACTTTCCTGTTAGCCCCTCTTCAGCTGCTGTGATGGCCCAGTTTCCTCACAGAGATCAATAACTTCATCTTTCACACTTAACCTCTGTGATGGAAGGGCAGCCTTTTGAAGCTACACTCCAATTCTCAGCCTCTCGGAGACAGATCAACTCGTTTTTTCGTAAAAATGTGTCATTTTTCTGCAAAAAGCAAACACATAAATATCTGTGAGGCACGTGACTCTTCTCACAAACATAACCACACACCAAGTGAAGCGTTCTGAACCTCAGCAAAGACTCTTCAAGGACACTCCAGCAGTGGTTCCTTGTGAGGGATTATTCACCAGCTGCTCCAGGGATTTGAACCAGCCACCTTCCAGCCCTGACCCCTGCCCTTCAAATCCCCTTCCTCTTGTTTGACCCCTGTTTCGCCTCTACAGGCTCAGATGTGGTTTTTGTCGCAACGGGAACCTGAACCAGACATCGCCAGCGCTCACAGGAAAGAAAAAAAAAAAACAACATTTAAAGTGGGAGAAACAGGAATCCAATCAGTGAGGATCCTTCAGTCTACGGTACCCCACTGTGCTGCGCTAAGACCCTGACAGTTGTTTACTGTTGGTGTGATGATGTTGTGGCTGCGAGTGTAGAGTTATGTGCGGTGCAGACATGAGAAAAGCAATGAGACGACAGGTCCAGAGAAAAAAAAAAAAAAAAGAGGCACAGGCTCAGCTGGAGAACGATTCTCACTAAAAATAAAACTTCAAAAATGATCAGGAAGGAATACAATTATAGCTTGAACTATGTACTGCCATGCTAAAATTACTAAATTGCTAATTTAAGTGTTAACGGACAAGTTATTGGGACAGTTTGTGTGACTCTGAAGCCTTTGGTGTGACATCCATCCAGGATCTTGAAGTTAGCAACAGCTGGCTCCAAATCTCTCAGTTACCAAATGGTTGAACCATCTGAATGAAAGTATTATACAGACAATAGCAGCCGCACAGGGTCAGTTCAGTGAGTTAATGGGCAGGTTGCTTACAGAGTCACGAGGCAGGTAAATATCTAAACCAGGAAGGCAGTCTGAAGTAAATGTACCAAAAAGGGTTAAGAAGTCACATGTCCAAGATCAGGCAGAAGGTTAGTCTTGTTGGTTGCAGATTTCATGGTTCTGCAAAACATATTTCAGGCGACCAGAGTCTGAGCAAATGCAGATGCACGAAACCGCAAAGAAGACGTTGAAATTCAAGGAGAAGAAGAATGGATGTGGGCTGGTGTATGTATTGAGGTGTAGTTCAGGGGGAGAAGGGCTGCAAGATGTTAAATAAAAGGACTGGTGTAAGGATGTAGAATGACAGGGGAGAGGCATGGGAGAGGAGAGAGGTGACTGACAGCGGGACAGACAAGAAGAGCAAATCAAAAATTAGCACGCAACACAATACTGACAAATTAACAACAATAATTGTTATTATTAATCATCTTTTAACGTTGATATGGGGAACTGGACAGAGTGCAGCATAAGAAGTCATGTTTCTGGCTCCTCGGTAAATGTAAGTTTCCTAGTCTCTCTCTGATTTTAGCTCTGTTTTTGGTCTCCACTGGCTCTAGAGGGGAATAACTGGCTCTTTGGCTGCTAAATGCTTAACTACGTTTACCAGCAAGTTACTGACTGTGTGTCTGTCTGCTGTTTGGTGCTGGGCAGGTGACACAGTTTTGCTGGAAACAGGCTGAAAAGCGAGAGTGAACCAAAAACTTTTACAGGATCCAAAACCAAAACAATGAGCCAAAAGACGCTAAAAAATACATACATACACACTGCATCACATACACTCATTTTCTGTTAATAGAAAATATTATTAGTGTAGTTTTAATATTGAAGACATGGAAATCAAGGCACATTTTTGCAAACCAGTTAGCAGACAGGAAATACGAGCAAGATTCAGACTTCAAGATTTAATATTCTCTGGATGCTCTCCAGAGAGCGCAGATACTTTGATCATCATGTTTATAATTACTGCTGTCCACAAGGTTCACAATATATGTCAGACTATAAAGAACAGTTTTAGCTAGATCTTTTTCCTTAGATCTTGGTGATTACTACCATGAGATAATGTTTATTTGTCACTACAACTGTAATGCTAAGTTCATGTGATGAGACATGGTCTTTTATATTACTCATAGGAGTGGAGAATATGACAACAGTACAGATGTTTTGGTTGAATATGAATAATATTTGAGTATTCCACACAGGTTTGTTTGTATCAAACACCGAAATAACTGTAAACTGTAAACTAAAATCAAAGTGTCAGAGGAAATGGAACAGAATTGGAGCTTCCCCGGCGCAGCAGAGAATTGCATTTCAAACCACGGCCCAGTGAGAGCTCCTTTTGGCTCCGTGCGGCTTCATTATCCCCCGATTCCTCACAAGAATTTCTCCAGATCTCGATCATTTGAGCTGCTGCCACAGCTTACTTGAACCCTGGTGAGAAGGGCTGTCTTGTCCTTCGCTAGGAGGACTGCGCCCCCATCCTGTGTGACCCTGCGCTTCCATATTTAGCACTGATTATTGGCTTTATATACGCCGCTGTGCTCCACGCACACGATATACAAACACACACATACATAGATGTACAGTATACAAACTATGTACAGTGTTGGGACACACCCACTCAAATAGTGTGACACATGCAAATATACATGGGTGCAGATACTCAAACACAATATGTGCACATGTGCATGAACATTGTTTAGACAGTCAAACAAACAGAGAGAGGACACATTCAGTCAAAAACAGTCAAAACTGTCAAAGTGTGTGTGTTTGTACTTTCATGTGTCAGTCAGTGTGTGCAGTTGTGTTTTTGTATTATATAACAGTATTTACTGTGCTCTAAGATGTCGCATTAGGGATTAGGTTGATAGTGACAGAGCTACAGATTGTGACTGCTTGTGTTTGTGTGTGCATGTGTGTTTGCATGACCCGAGACTCACAGACTTGTAATATTTCACACTGATCAAACTAACTACACTGTACAAGCATGTAGCTTTATTATTCATCGGTACAGAATGAGCCTGTGTTTCCTCTGTCTGGCTGATAAACTCAGAAGCTAGAGCCGTCTGTTTTAAACGCGCTGATGTGTAATGTTTTTCATCAGAACTCGAGATCATTTGAACTTGAACATTGTTAATTGTTCCCCAGGCTATTAGATTTAGCAGAAAGGGAGAAGCGGTTTATTTCCTTTGCACCGTCTTCAAAACATGAAAAGACGCTGTCATAGCCAGCTAGCAAGAACAGCTGTGCTAGACCATGAAAAGAATTGAATTCAAAGCAAACGGCTGCTGTACGAAGGAAGGGGGGGGGGGTTTGGTGGAAAACACACCCGTCTTGTCAGAATAAGTCAGAACACTTTCTGACTTTAACTGGGTTGTAACTGATGCTGGCTAACACACAGGAGGCGAGAAGGTAGCACGCTTTGCAGGCCACCAAATCTAGAAGCTTTATGCGATATGAGGTTTGTCAAACTTGAAAGGTATGTTATTGAACTGCTCTACTCAATAGTTGATGTCTAACATGAGAGAAGTTTCTCATTATGACAGATTAAAGCTGCAACCATCAGTATTTTATATTTTCGTATTTATGATAGATAAAATAACTAGACATATTGTGAGAGCTTTCAACCATAGTAACAAGCCCAAACACACTTTTTCAGCTTCTTCTTCAAAACTCTATTTTAGTTTTGCAGCTCACAGTTTTAATGTATCAGTCCACTGTCATCCAGCGTGTCTCCAGCCAGACAGCATTTAGCTGCTAAACAGATATATTTGCAGTTGGTTTTAAGAATGCAATAGGTGACGTCAGTGTCCAAAGTTTTTTCTTGTTGTCCCTGATGTGTCTAAAAATCAGGTCTTGCAGGTTAAAGGTTCACCGTGTAAGATTTACAAAGATCTACTGACAGAACTGGAATATAATAATTATAAGTACAGTGTCTCTGGGGTACAATCACCTATTAATGACAATTGTTGTGTTTCATTATCTTAGAATGAGCCTTTTATTGACATACTTTATCTTGCATGGAGCCTGCCGTGTGTCTACAGTGGCCCAGAAAGGACAAAGTGAACACTGACTCTAGAGTACTTTTTTTGTTTTCTTTATGCTTTTTGCAGCCACAGTTGATTCTCCTACACATGTGAAAGCGTGGACTCCACCTGACCAACAGGTGCCATTATAAACCTTACACACTGCTCCTTTAAGAGTTGACGGTAAAATAATATTACAGACTCAACAAAGAGCTGGTGAACATGCAGCGTGTAAAACTGTGTACACATTAGTGAAACAGCTTTTCAATGCTGTGCTTTGTGCTTGTTCTATTTTAAATATTTCTTGCTACTGTATGTAGCACTTTTTCACTGTCCTGGTTCCAGTTGTTACTAAAACCACACCAGTAAATAAGCTGTTACACGATCCATCAAACATCTTTGTCATCACATAACATATTATGTTAGGCTCGCTATTTTCTAGGAGAGCCTTCTTTGTTAGACTAACTACTAAAGAACACCCCACAGTTTCACATTCCAGCTTGACAAAGAATGGAGATGTGAGTTTCATCCGTCTCATCCTCATATCTGCCCGGCTGCTTCCTTAATCCTCATAATCCTTCTCACAAGCGCTATCCACTCAAACTGTACTACTGGTAGCACACACAAACACGCGCTGTAGTGTAAAGTGTAAAGTAAACACTTAATCGTGCGAACATGTGACGGACAGTCGGTTGAATTTCTGTAGCTTCCTCCCATGTTTGACTCTCATTCAACCATCCACGTTTCAGCTCTTGTCCTGTTTCCAGGGCAAAATGTTGTTGGTTCTATTTCAAGAGTTAGGCCATCACTTTGTAACTGAAAAACACTAAATGTTACATTTGACTGTTTGGAATCCATCACAAAATTCACTGTAGACCACTTTTTATATCATCATGCAACAACAACCATGACAATAATAGGAAGGCTTTTTTTTGATTAGTTGTATGTGGGCTTGTCTTTTACTACTAAGGATAAAGTAGGTTGACTTATCACTCAGGATTTTTGTCATTCTTGGCGACTTTTACTTATTTTATTGTTTATTTTAGCAGTTAATTCAAATTATGCATGAGTGATATTTAAAAAAAATGAACCCCTTAATAAAAACTCACACAGCCTCTGCAGTACTGTGCAGCACCCGCAGGGGTACATGGATGCCCATTTGCAAATCTCTGCCATAGAGCAGCTCAGCAGGTTTGCAGTGATAGAGACTGCTCAGTGACAAGCTCATTTGTTTGCACTAGTTATACATATATTACGTTCCATAATTAATGTGGCCCTGATTTATTCATGTGAAAAAAAGCTGAAAGTGGCATGTTAAAAACACTACATATATTATTGATTGTTAATGCATGGTAATTATGGGTAATTGTCCCCTGATCAAATGCAGATGTGAAACTGGGTCACTCCAAAAAAAAGCAGAAATATGACAAAATGAGAAAAAGAAAAAACAAATACAACAGAAACACAATGAAAACACACTGAAGAGAGATGACACACACACTGACATCACTACTAACTTTCACAATGATACATTTGTGTCTCCTTCCAGTAGTACACCATATAATTCCAGATTATGGAATAATGCTATAATAGATTTGATTAGACTGTGTCATACTCATGCAGTTAAATCAAATATAGAAAAAACCAGTGCACAAAAAAAAAAAAAAGCTGAGTTTTAGCTGTGGGTCTCCAGCTGACTCACCACACACGGTATATGCAGTAAAATAGAAGCTTCATATGTGGAAAATACACTGAGCTCATTGACCCGCATCATCATCATCATCATCATCATAACTACAGTAAAGAACATCCTCAAGAGCATTATGGCTTTTACATTATAAATACACGTGTGCTGTCGTAGCAGTGAATGTCAAATTACATACATGAAAATAATTTGAAAAAAGGAAATATGTGAGATACCACTTTAAGGAGAGTAATCATGGCCCTGCACCCTTGTTTTATTGCTTTATGGGCGTTTTTACCATTAAAGGTCGGTGACCAATGACCAGTCTTCAATACATTGAGGTGCAGGTGTGACAAATACATGAGGAAGAGGGTTTTTAATCAACTTAAAATACATTTTTGGGAGCAAAATAATTCAACTGACACATTCAGATAAAGACAACTGAACCACAATTGCGTAAGGCAACTAGCATGTAGGTTGGTGACTAAAATAAAAATAAGAATTTACTCAGTTCTAATCCATTGTTTCTGTTAATGTTCATGCTCTGTGTTTATTCTAAAAATTCTTTTTTACACGGCACTAAAACCTACTAACAACTGCTAATGCTATCTTCAATGTGAAAGGGTACAGGGTGCATTCAAACCCTCATCAAATGACTCTGCAGCAGTCACGGGTGTTTATCAGTTCCAACTGCATTCTGCAGCGATGCAAACACAACGCCCAGGTATGCACGCTCATATTTGCCCTGATTAACCAGGGATATACCACTGTCGACATCCTGGGGGGTGATTTTGTACAACGTGTCGTGCAAAATGCAACTCTGGCAGGACGGCGCTATTGCCATATTACTTTCTACTGTAACCCTCTTGAAGTGCATAGTGATGGAACACAGAAATATATACATCCTAATTTTCCTGTAAAAAGGGTTAGAGACCAGGTTCTGGCTACCTGATGAAACTTCAAAGCTTTTCACAAACATGTTCCACTCATGAACTGATTGCTAACTGTGCATGTATGCTGTTTGGTGGTGATCAAGAAACATAGAATGGCTTTATCGGAGCTTTTTCAACAGAAACAACGACCAAAACAATGAGCTAAAAGAGACTAAAATGCTCCATAGAGCTGGAGGTGACTCTGTGGCTCTCTGTGTTTATCACTATAAGTGAATTCTTTCAGGTTCCACATACAAAATTGATACTGCAGCTTTAAAATAAATGTTTTAAATTCTATCCTGATAACATATAAGAGCAGATCCTCTCCATGGCGGCAGGTGGATCCAGTGCTTAACAGAGATTTTGACAGCGAAGAGCGCAAACTTATCAGCATTACTTCAACATTTCAAGATTATTTACCAGCATCAATAAACATCTGACACCTAAGACCACCTTCCCTGTTCAAGCCCTATTTTCTGATTTGTGCTGATAGGATGGGCATATTTCTTCTTTTTTATTTTTTTAACCATAAAAACCCTGCCCGGTGCAGCGATAATTTTGATGTCTTAAAATAAAATCTTAGACGCGTCCTTTGAAGCCTTTCCTGTGTCCACTTTGGCAAAGCTGTGGCTGTAAATAATGTAGTTTGCGGCAGCAGAGCCCACTGCCTCCCCATTTACTGGCTGAACATTTGATAGAAGGCAGCTTTCTCGGGCTAAAAGCGCTGGATCTCACTTCATCTGTCTTTCTTTTCCAATCTCTTGCTGTCTTCCCCTCTCTCTCTCTCTCTCTCTCTCTGATTGTTTTCCTCCCGCACTCATGACATCGCTCACTCTGCCCGCCCCTCTCTCACTCTTTGATCACTCTCTCCACCTCTATCTCTTTTCCTTTTTGCTCTCCTATTTTTGGTCCCAGATGCATCAATTATTCATATCTTAGCATGGACTTCCTGACTAGAAACCTATCAACATGAGCTACCTGGGTCTTCATGTTACACATGCGCATCCACCTGTGACACATCCAGTCACATGTGAGGATGCATACGCACACACAGCTGCAACATGAAGAGGAGATGGTGCGCACCTCCCCTGCTTACAGGGGAAGGTCGGCAGGTACTGAAGTCACGTTTTTCAAGTGAAAAAGGCAAAATACTGTGAAACAGTCACTACTGAGTTAATTAAAAACCAGAAGAACTCTTTTTCCCTACTTAGCGAGCCAGCATGAGCTCCTCTGCTGATTCTCCTCTACTTCATTTTGAACACGCCATGGTTTTAAACACATGACCTCGGTGCCACAAGGCCTTGGTGCTCTCTAAATCAGCTCATTGTCAGACACTCTAAGAAAGTGAACATGGTGATAATTGTCACACACTGCGAGGAAACGTTTGTGTGGCCATGAAAGAGAGTTTTGTGCGTGAAAGCAAAGTTCTTGATAATTCTTGCCATCAAAGTGAGCCTTGCATGGCAAACACCTGTCTCCTGAGCTGAGTTTGTGCACTAGATCTTAGTGTGGAAGGGATTCACTGAGTGTAAACTCAGTCCTGCAGCCAGAAGCCGGGCTCACTTGGCAGATCACGGTGAACAAAGCAAAATCTGTGGAGTAGCTGACTGCACAAGGGAGATGCACAAAGAATTTAACAGAAGATATAACGCAAACATGTTTATTTCCCCAAAAGATTGGTTGGTCCCGTACTTTAATTATACGTTATATGATGCAAGCCATAGCCATAAAATAGCGCACCAGCACCACCTAAAACATCAGCGTGAATAATGTCAAACCTTTTTTTTTTTTTTGGCACAAATGTGGAATCCTTGGCGGTCACAATGCGAGAAAGTGGGAGGGGAACGCTTGTACAATACAGTGTTTTGCGTGTTCCAAGCCCAGCAATTAATAATATCCAAAATAACTGTGTTTACATTCTTTTATATTCCCTGGGACAGTGATTTGAGCAAACAAACTGCTTGTCCTGACCACAATGTACGTGAAGTGTTAGAGACGGGGACATGATCACTCGCCTTAAGTTCAACTTCACCACCATGGGATATACAAGCAGCTCCTGCAGATGCAGTTTGGGCCGTCAGCCATCGTATCCTCATGGGTGGTGTTTAGAAGGGGGTATGTTAGCTCTGACATGGGTTTTCTGATTTGCTATGCCGTAACCTCCCAACACACAACTATAAAGCCTTAGTGCTCAGTCCACTGTACTCTTTGTTGAAACCGTACTACCAGAACCAATCCTGAGCTGAGATGTTGGCTATTTTATGATTGGCTATGAGGTAATTTAGTGACTGTTTCATTACCCTGAGTGTCCGTGGTAATACATTGCCTCGGCCATAGTATACTATGCCTTGACTCTGTTGGACTCACCTGGTGTCTAAGCTAGGTGTCAAAAGCAAACCCCCACCCAGCTCATGATCTGCCAGACAGCTGAAAAGCAAATATTGATCAGCATGCATGGTTTTCCGCTAAACGTCTAAGCGAAACCTTCAACTGTCTGTCCAGTCAATACAGTGAGACTGCAGGGCTGAACAGTGGTGAGAGGGGCAGAGAGGGAAAGAGCAGCAACCAGGGATATCGGGACTTAAGGCTGCATGAGTTACAGCTCAGCACAGCTCAGCAAATGAGTTAGTGTTATGCAAGAGCTCAGTCAGCCCAGCTGGAGATCAGAGCGAGAGAGAGCGAGCGAGAGCGAGAGAGAGAGAGAGAGGTGGACCGAGCGAGCAGTGAGAGCACGAGTGAATGAGCTGAGGGACAGAGAGAGAGAGAGACTGAGGGAGAGAGAGAGTGCTGGAGAGAAAACAACAGCAAGTGAGCCGAGAGCAAGCAGATTACAGCTGGATCGACCACGGACACACACACACAAACACATGCATGCGTGAACATACACACTCCCTTACTTCCCCTGTTTCTCTGTCCTACCTTCTTGCAGCACGGCAGCATCATGAGCGGCAACGCAGAGGGGGTTTTCCTCTCCCCGCCAAGCGAGTGAGGAGAGAAGAAGAAGAGGAGGGTTGAGAGGGAAGAAGACTGAGGAAGAAGTAGGAGAAGAGGAGAGGGAAAAGTAGAGGAGGAAGACAGAAAAGGAGGGAAAGGACGGACCAAAGTTTCCTCTGAAGGACCTTTAGACCTCACGCTTGGTAAAGTCTCTGGTCGGGTCAAAGTCCTTCGTCATGAGACTGTGAGTCCAACACCCTCTACTTTCTTCTTGCAGAGCTCTCTTCCTCTTCATTACCTCCATGTCTCCAAAACTGGGACCCACCACTCAAAGCACAGTGACCCACCCCTGGGTGCTGCTGTGCCAACTACTCTGTGCTCTGGTCCTGGCTAGAGGCTCAACACTGAGCCCGGAGGACTTGCATAGCACCGGCGGAACGTCATTGCCGGAGGACTGGCCCAGCACGACGATCCAGCTGCAGCCAGACCTGCAGACCGAGGCCCAGACACAGAATGAAGCACAGACGGAGGCTCTGACGGACATGCCGACTCAGACCCCCACCAGGAACTACACAGGTAAGTGTGCCTGTCTCATCATTGTGAGGCTGAGTAATCATTTCTAACTTGTGTGCAAAAGGTTTTAAGCTGCATGCCTGAAGGCAAGATGTTGAACCCACATCTAAAGAAATACTTTTGAGAGTTTGGACCAAACTTTCCCTTTACCATCTCATGTCAGACCACAAAAAGTGTTTAGTAGATGCTCTTCACTCTGGATACAAGATGAAACCTCATACTGCCTCTCAGAAAATTATTCTGTGACTAAAGCTGAGTCAGTTGGTTGGCTGAGAAAATAAATTACTGTTTATTGTTTGTTTTAAGTCTTTTTTATGCAAAAATGTCAAAAGATTCTTTGCAGCATCTCAAATGTAGATATTGACAAGTTTTCTTGAAGTCTCCAGCACCAGTAAACTGATTTTGGTTTTGAAAGCTACTCAAATATGCCCATGATGACTCCAAATAATATGGATGTGGATGATGTTTGCCCTGTAATAACAGGCGTAACAATATGATCGCAAGTCTTGTTGTTGGACTTATTAGAGCTTCTATTTATCCTGTGAAACCAGACTAAAAACAGAAGATTCACAGAAACGATTCACTTGTAACAACATCTGGACCTGGTGTTGAAACATGTTTTGCCTGCACTGATTTGTGTCCCTTCTTACTTGAACCTGAACCTGACCTTAAACCTGACCAAGGTTACCTTACCTACCTTACCCTCTAAACTAAACTATGCCCAAAATCAAACCTGACCACAGAAAGCAGCATTGACAGCAGATACACACACATTGCACTTGTCCCTAACAGTAAATGAAATGCCTTGAGTGTTAGTGTTTGCATGGATTCATTCGAAGCTGGATTGCCGTTTTCTCGCTCGGGCGCCCGTCCAAGGAGACTTACTTCCTTCAAAAACCTGTTTGTTTTTTTTTTTAAATCCACACACAAAGAAAAAGTTATTCACTAGCAAAGACTTGTTGATTTTCTCCGACACGTGTCAAGAAAAAACTTGAACCTAAGAATTTGAGGAAATGTTTGTCTGCGTGTGTGTTTACACTTTTGCTTACTCAGGTTTGTTTTCGGTGTAATAGTAAATCCGTGTGAGTGCATTTGTAAGAAAGCCTGCAGGTTCGCGGGTGTGCACGTTTGTGTTTGTGAGCGTGCGCGTGAATGTGTGAATCCTCTCGCACATCTCTCAGAGTGAGAACGTTCTTGGATTTTAAATTTTGGATTCTTTCGTTTCATATCAATACATCGAGTGTCTGTAGTCTCAACGTCGAGACGAGAGGCACGGACCTGAATGTTTCTCCACGTGTGAGTTTATGCACGCGGAAGTGTGAGCACATACAAGCCAGTGAGCACATTTAGTCTGTCTCTGTGTGTGTGTGTGTGTGTGTGTGTGAGAGAGAGGCGGCAGGTGATGCTGTTAAAGACAGTTCGTTATGTCCAGGCTGGAGCAGCTCAGCCTGAAGAGAAAGCTGCAGCTTGCGCTCGCATGACTTCACCTCCAGCGGAGCATGAGCTGCCTTTCTCTTCTCCTCCGCTCCCTCTGTCCATTCTCTCTCTCTCCCTCTCTCTATCCTTTCATCCTGTCTCTCTCTATATGTCACTCTCTCCTGTTTATTTCCTCCAACCTTTGGCTCGTTTGTGTCTCTTTTTCTACTTATACCTTTTTCTCGGTGTCACTTTATTTCTTGCTCCTCTACGTGTCTGTCACTTCTTCTTTCTTCCACTGTCTCTCTCTCTCTCTTTCATTTTCCACTGTTTATTCCTATGTCCCTCTCCCGCCCCCTCTTGCTCACGTGTATGCATAAATAGCCTACAGCAGATGATAAAATGCAAAGCTCACGTGCCTAATACACTCATTATACACACACACAAACACACACTTAAACACACACAGTGGACGCGCTCGGCCCAATCGACACCAATCTTCTTAAAGGTTTAGAGAATAAACACAGTTGCTCGTTTCATAACTGGAGCTGTGTGTCTGACAGAGCAGGAATAAGCACTTTATACTTTAATAACACACACACACACACACACAGGTGATCAGCTGGCTTGCCACATCGCACCACATGCATGAATTACGCCACACCAGAGCTTTTATGTGAGAGAGCTTCCAAAAATTCCAAATCCTAGAGGTGTGATTAATATCAGCGTTCCCGAAACCCAAGTGTGTGTGTGTGTGTCTGTGTGCGTGCGACGGTGTAAACTACTTTTTCCCTGCAGCACTGAACAGATAACAGCTCCTCATTGTGTTTCCTCTATTCCACCACATTTTTAAGCCCTTTTGACTCTTTCCTTCAGGTCAGAGGACGTTTATAAAGCAGCTAAATCAAAACCAAAGAAAGAGGAGAAACGCTTCAGGAGTTTGGATTACAGCGCTTCCTATCCTTTTCTCAAATATGCTTTAACTTCACCAAATTCTGAATTGACTTTAATACTAGATCTAAATGAACGCTGGACTAAAAGTACATATAAGTACACATGTAATTTCTGTTTCTTTAAGTTATTTGAGAAACTTCACAATCATTCCTCATAAACCCTCTGAGGCTGGGAATCACTGTGTTACAGAGATGTATTCCAGCATTTAGGTTGAGACCGCAGACTGCGTAAAATCTTAAAAAGACATCTACATCTACTCTTGGCATCAAAGCAGTTTCTGAATGCATGAACTCTCTACAAAGTGTGTTAAATGTTTTATCCCAGAGAGGTCAGAGGTCAACTGTTAATCATGTCAGCAGTGCAGACACGATCTCAAAGTCTCCTCCGTACCTACAACTGCCAACAGAATTCACTGGAAAAAAAAAAAAAAAAAAAGTCGATCAAACTCGTGAAGCAGACGTGTGAAGGTTTAGCACAAGAGCCTTGGAGCGCTGGATCAAACCGGAGCTTTCAGACTCTGTCAATACAAGCCGTGACTCATTATGCAGCTCATCCAGGAATACTTGCTGCCGGCTGTTCCTGGAAGTACATTGATTGAGTTGTGTTATTGATTGACTCATCCTCAGGTGCTCCTCCTTTTATATCAGACATGCATTCATGTACTTCTAACCTGTGTTTCAACTCAGTATATTGGCAGCATCACGAACTGCAAGTTTGTTTTATGTCTATGTATGTAAATTCATCTTTATCATCTTAGTGTCTTATCTCACAAGTGGACATAATGGTGTATTATGATCTCATAGAGTCCATCTTGCTTTTTCACATTTAAGTGTCATCTTTTCATGCTCTATTCACTACAGTATACTGTATATCACCCATACAGTAACTCACACTGTACACAATCAGAGGAAGAGCAGAGGAAGCAAGATACAGTAAACATAAAACTGCAACACATTAATTTATCAGGAAATTTGTTGCATTTTGCAGGAAATCCCATCCAAAAGATGATCAGTGAGGCTGTACTGAGGCATATCGGTGAGCTAAATGCTAAGATCAGCATGCTAATATGCTCACAACGACCTCTGTTAACCTAGTTCATGTAATGTGTTGCCATCTTAATTAACAGAGCAAGCCTTTTGTCCATTCCTAATAATTAGTGCGAAGGAAAAAGTACACCTCAGGCTGATTTTGCAGGAATCTGGCCACAAACCAAAGCAGTGAGGAAAATAAACTTTTGACGTGAAGATAGGACGACACAGAAACTCAAGGGATCATCAAGTTATTGCAAGGATCCTGGAAGAAAACAATCCAATTGCCCAAAACATTTTCACACAAAAGCACAAATGTCAAAGTCATGGTTGCTCTAGATAAAAAGTTGTAAAAAGTGGCAAACCGCCGAACAGACCGCCTAAAAACTTGGAGGGAACAGGGTAAAAATACAAAAACTGTGCAAAATAGAATAATGTAATATGGAAAAAAAAAATAAATTCACGTTTAGTCAAAGTCGGACTATCCGGATGGAGACCGAGTCGGCCATAAGTGCGAGAAGCTGCAGCGGCAACCGGCTTGTCCTCACATTCTTGCAGGATGCTGATGAGCAGCGGTTATTTCAGCCTTAGAAAATCCGTAAGCCTTAACATTAACACGGTAACACAACCTATTAACCTCAACAGAATGTGTGAGAGTTAATGTTAGTGTTAAGCCTTAATCGAGGCCTATATCAGTTACTGAGCAGGCAGTCTGACTCTTAATCTGGCCAAGCAGGAGTTTGCAGTATATCCTGACTGTCTGTGGCATTACTTTTCCTGTAATTAGATTTCGTCTTTAACTTTTTCTGTCCAGAACTGCTTCTATATTACACAGACTTAATAAATATTTTTCCGAGACAGTCCCAAAGCGTCTAAACGAACGAGCCAACAACTGCTCTTTGGATACATCCCTACCAACAGGAAGCCCTGGAAAATAAACCAAGTGCATCGGTGAGCAAATAAGTAGTGAAAAATCACTTTCTTGTATTTTCAAGTGGCTGAATATCTAATATTCCCAAACAAAAATAAATACCAATGTTCACTTTTAAAACCAGCATCTACCTCATGGTGACAATAAGCTGCTTATTCCTCTCTCTGAGTCTCTTTAGACGCGATCGTCAGCCAAAAGCCTAAAACGTAAATGTGAAATGTTACAATGCCTTTAATCTGATTAACTGGCAGAGAAAGCCAATTACCTTTGTCTATTCCAGGCTATTTCTAGTGCAAGAAATCCTGTTAATGACACGCTAACACCCCGGGAATACAGATGCACACACTTACTTGGTAGCAGGCAGAGTCCAGTGCATTTTGAAGCCAATTACTTCTATTACGTTTATTTGTTTTTTTGTTGTTGTTTATTTTTTGCAAGAAATCCCCCTTCACATATGTATCTCACATCTGTCCCTATAACCAAATGAGCATATGTGTATTTCTTTTGGGAAGCGGCAAAATGCAGCCATGATTTAGCAAAGCTCCAGAGTTTCATGCAGGCAGTGTGTGGATGTCTGCAAACACACATGACCCACAAAACGTTTCTGTGGGGACACATACTGGACATTCAAGGCCACACACACAAACACACACATACAGTGCCAGGGGTATTTCTGTCATCAACACACACTATCGTCACTCCTGAGCTCTTACAGGCTTGGTGAGCTTCAGACAAAGAGTTCCTTCTGTCTTCTGTCTGTCAATCCAATATGGCTGCTGGCAGTGACTCAACTTCATTATTGCCTTCCCACGGCTTGAAACTAGCTGAACAAAGTCACTGAGGGAGAGTCTGAAATGAGCCCTCTCTCCACCCTGGTGGTTGAAGCTGGATGGCAACAACTATTAAAAGGGCAAGAGGAATGGAAAAACAAACACACCTCCAAAAATCTCATCTGAGCTGGTTTTTGGCACAGCGCGTAGTGTCGAACACCAACCTCTACCTAATCAATGAAAACAACAGTTTGACAGCTTATGAAATGCAGGTCATGCCCTCATATGTATTTACAGTCAAGGCTGGAACGAGCGGCTGGTTAGCACAAAGACTGAGCTAAGAAAATGGGGAAACAGCTAACCTGGCTCTGTCTAAAGGTAAAACAGTTTTACAAGTTATTTGTGCGTGTGCATATGGAAGTTGATGGTCACACTCACAGGAAGTAGGTCATGGGTTTAAGTCTTCAGTTAGCCAACGAAGCCACACTGCTTTAGTCAACATTCTCCTACTATCTGTTTGACACTGCGTTGAAAGGGCAGGCTGGCTTTGGTGCAAACCAAAACAATTGCATTTGGTTTTAAGAAATACAAGCAAGCTAACCAAATCAGTGTTATCCCCCTTATGCTAACGCTAATGGGTTCAGCCAAACCTCTAGACCCCAATCTCCTGCAGCGGCACAGTAATAAAACAATGTGTTATCTGGCTGTGCAAGACTTGGAAGTTACTGGTCATGGCCAAGAAATAGTGCAGCACAGTGCTTTAATGAAACTTTCAGATAATGTACACATAATATTAAAAATTAGTTTGTTCTCATAGCACCCTTTGAACATCCAGTCCCAGACAAGTCTGTTCTCATTGGCCTGCTCAGTGTTTCGAGACCAGTGTTACTCTCTTCTGACATGTCAGCAAGGTTTACAAGTCAATTGGTGATGTCTGTAGCTTAGAATCCACCCTCCTGTCCTGCTCTGTTTAACTGGAGAGATTATCCTCAATCAGTTCCAGCCAAACCTGCGAGATATAGGAGAACTCCATTACTTTTTAGCCTCTGCCTCTGGTGTCTTCATATAATCATACATACAAATGTCCTCAGTCACTTTATTTCACTTTGGTTTTCATTTAGGACTCGCTGCACACAAGCTCTAATGCATGACTGAGGCAAACATGCAAACACAGTACGCAAGTGGAGTGGGAGCCAGGGGGATTAGGTAATCTGTTGTGATACCACGCATCGGTGAGGTGCCACAGAAATAGATACACTGATGGAGAGGACAGAAAGGAGTGATGTTTGTCTGAGGGCACATCACATAGAGCAAGAGCAGCTAGAGCAAAGGGACCCAGAAACACTCAAGAAGAAGAAGAATCAGACAGGAACAGGATGAACATGATGAAGCGAGCCAGCCGTCAGCCAAGAATGCCATCTTTCATTAACTTCAGCTCAGACTTTTAGCGTCTGCTAAAGTCTGACTCAGATGATATTTATTTTTAACCATTGTTTATCCAGGGAACACTGACCAAGCATGGAGGAGGGACAGTCTTTCCTTCATGTCTGGCTGGCTAACATCCATCTTCAATTACAGGGCTTATTGTTTCCTAACTTCAGTCTCCAATTCTTAAATTTCTCCAATTCTCAATACTTAAAAAACTGTATTTTCCTATATTTACATTATTTCAATAAGACCATCTGAAATCTAAAACTGGCTTGTTAACTGCTGATTCAAGTGACACGCATGTGCTCACTGACCTACCTGTTCTGAATTGTCAGGCTAATTTCACAGTTTTTTTGGATGTGTGAACCATACACTTGCAGCTAGTGATCGATTTGTTGCCAGTGATTAAGTGGAGCAACTTAGCCCCACAAGAGTACCCAGCTGCAAACCTCCTCACGGTGCATCATAACAGCTGGCAGTACAACTTTACAGAACAGAACAGCTTTAAAACTTGTTTGATGCTTGTTCCACTGCATCCATGTGGCCAGACGTTGAGTTGAGAGTTGTTCATCTCAGAGATGAACCACCACATCAGACATGCCTGCTGCATCCTCACCAGTATGCAACACTACGCAAACAACAAAAACAACAACAACAACAACACAGGAACAGTCAACTATGACACATGCTGTACTTAAAGGAGCACTCCACTGATGAAATCAGTTTACTACTGATGGGCTTTAAATAAATTCAACACATTACAAAAAGAAAGTCAAACACAAAGCAATTAAGTTGCATTATGGGAAATGTAGGATCCTGAGGACTAATAATGGGGATAAGGGTATGTCAGCCTCTGCTCTGAGCTGATTTGGACCATTCTTTATATGATTATATGAAAATGCAGTGCTAAATGAGGTTAGCATTATTAAAAGGAACACTTGCCTGCAGTGCAGCAACAGAACTGTTTATGGGTGAGGTGTTGAAGTAGTAATGATCACTTTTCTTGAGGTTTATGAAGCAGAAAAGTAAATAATAGAAAGGTCCTTGCAAGTATACTATTACAGATATTTGTGTGTGTGGGGGGGGGGGGCATGGTATGCACTCCTTGTGTCACTGTACAGAACATCTATGTGACTTCATACTCCCACATTCTGTGCATGTGAACGTGCATGTGCGTGCGTTTGAATCTTTAATGCAGAGAGCCTAATCTTTATTTAATCACAAACTATTCCGAGTGCTTCCCTGACAGAGACAAGTGGGGAGGGTTTTAGAGAAGAATACAGCTGAATGGATGTTTGGTTGGCGTTGTCGGGTTGCCAGGTTCGGGGGTCCAGAAGTGTATTAGTACCCCACTGGCAGCTGAACACTTTGATTGGCAACCCACCGTTTCCACAATGACAGAGAGGCTTTCTGAATGGGATCGAGCCAACATGAAAGAGCAAACAGAGTGCAGAGTCAACATACACACACACAAGACTAACGCTGTGTCCTCTCTGTGTGTGAAACACACACTACCTGGACATCAGTACAGATTTCAGACACATTCAAGAATGCTTAGGAGTCGATGTTAGCGTCCTGCTATTGTCACGCAAATTTGTGCATGCGTACACACACATACACTCTGAAGTAAGTAAATAAAAAACAACACAATAACACGAACGCACATTTTTTTCTCTTTCAGCATTAATTCTATTTTTTTATTGATGCTGGGCTGCACTGGGGCTGTTCTGTTTGTTCATTCCACACTGGCGTTATTGTTCCTCTCTGTTTACTATAGTATGTCAACTCAAGGGGAGGTGGGTGTTACTTCAGTGCCTCGGGGTTTGTCGGGATGGCGAAGAGTTTCCTACTTTGGTGTGGCAACAGCCAGCAAAAAAAAACAACAACAAAAAAAAAAAACAACACCTCAGCTAGAATCTTAAAACACACACTGTCACGTAATACGTTCAATATTTTATTTGCCTTTATCGAGGTAAAGGCTTTTTCTTTGGCGGGCGAGTGTGAATGTGTGTGTCTCTCTGTGTGTGAAGAGGCTTTTGCGTCACCGATTTAAGTCCCATGACATTTCAGAACACCCTGCACATATATGGCACACACACACATTAGCTAATAAGCTAATGGCGTGCTAACAAGAGTTTGCTAGTGAGCTAACAAGCAGAGAGACTTCACTACTCACCCAGCGGAGTGTGTATCTGGTATTAAAGTTTAGTCCCCCATGTAGTCCTCTCTCTCTCGCTCCTCTGCATTTCCTGTAATGCAAAAAAAATCATTCATATGGGTTCACGTGCGGTTGTGACGACACCACAGTAAGGTAACACCATGCCATTCACTTCAGCACTTTAGCATCTTTTAGCTCATTGTTTTGGTCCTACAGTACTCAACTTTACAGTTTTGGCTCTCTCTCATCGATTCTCCAGTAGCTGTGCAGCTGAAAAAGTTCCAATAAACCCCACGGCACACAAAGTTATCAGTGGTATGTGATGATAGAGACAGATATTATTATCAGGAGTTGGCAGAGACCAAAGAGAGGGAAAGGAAGAGTCAATGTTTCAGTTTGGGTGGCCAGAGATGGATGCTGATGCTGCCCTGTGTCTGCTGCTTATATAAATACGCAACTACTTGTGAACATGTATGCCCATACAACTTAAAGAACAGATTGTTTTACTTGAAGATTAATCAATACTGCATTAAAATTAAATAAATAAATTTAAACTGGATAAATAAATTTTTCCCTTGTCAGCTACAGCACACATACCTGTTCTAAAAACCCCTGGGTTTTAAAAAAAATCAGAAGCCAATCGAGGAATTTTACATACATTTTTATATTTGTTGGTTCCATGATGGTGACCCCTGGTTTTGCATGAGTTCGATGGAATACCTTTTCAACATACATCCAGTCAAATCTTACCTAATGCTGTAATGTCAGCATTCTGTCAGAGGCAGTCAAGCTGAGGCATCCAACAGTCTGCTGCACCACACCATAGCCTCAGACTCAGACTCTGAACAACAAACCATATCCATGTGGGGTTTTCTTCTTCTCTAACTTACATACAAATACATGTCTTGCTCTGCGCCTTAGCTTGGTAAAGGAGCAAACAAACATTACTTTGCTAATGTCGGATTACAGGCCAGGACAGCTAATTAGCTGTTCAGCTGCAGCCGCATTAAACAGCATTTGATGTACCTGAAAGTATAACCTCAGTCCGGTTAGATGCTGGTGTGCTGTTTACTCTTCAATACTGCATTACACACTCTCAGGATACGTAGGTACAGCAAGTCTGTTTGTCTCTCGTTCCCTACGGTGTATCAGCTGCACTCTGCCAGCTGCTGTCAATCAAACAGACATGGAGACACCTCTCCACCTGGCTGAAACGACCTATCTTTCTTCCTCAAATAAACTATGAGCAGCTCATTTGAAAAAACATACTGACTCAATTTTTGACTACAAAAGGATAAATTTGATTTCAATTGGACCTCAATAGATACAGCTGGCATTTTGTGAGCATTAGTTATTATTAACAGCTTTTGTAGCCACTGGATTTTCTCTTATTGCCCTACTTTTTATTAGTTTTTCTACACTATAAAGTCCAATGAAGTCCCAATAAAAGTTACATTTAAAGTTAATTTAGTGAGCCAGCTAATAATCGATATTGACGGTCCCCCATGTGGACAGGAAATAGGTAATTGTATTGTTCTGAGCCATGTCTAAGGTTTTATAATAGATCATTATAGGACAGCGGCTGCTACTGTAATGAGCTGTGATAAACTTGCAAGATGAATCTCAGAAGATAATTAAAACCGCCTCATTTTAATTAAACAACATGATATTGCGTTCATTCAGATGCAAATTTGACTCCTTGGTATTCTTTCACCAACAGATTTAGATCTCTCAAACACAAATGACAGGATCATATTATTGGACAGCAACAGTTTTGTCGCACAAACGCACCAAAAAGGAGCCTGGCAATGTCAAATAAGATCTAAATTCACACAGAGTCCCGTCTTCATTCAAACTTTTAATCTCCTTTCATTTGCACAGTGTTTTGAGAACATAATGTCCTTTAAATTATTATATTCATTTATTTTGAAATTATTCTATTTTGAGGGGTTGCAATGGATTTGAAAAGCAGACCCAATGGATAATCTAAGTAAATAATATCAATACCTCTCGCCTCATGTCTTTATGTAGTATATTACAGGTGTTGTATGTACCTGCTGTGCCACTGCACAGACAAGGACTAGCTATTTTATTTCCCTGTTAAGTTAACATATGTATATTTTTAGTTAAGTTACAATATATACATTTTAGTTAAAATATTACATATTTGTGTTTTTAACTGTTTGAGGTAGGGGGTTGCCACCATGTTTCAGTGTCACTTGATCCAAAGTATAAAATCCTGACATCATGATATGTTTTAAGATAGAAGTTTTGAATGCAATCTCATGCAATCTTTTGCTAAGGCAGTGGCTGCCACACACATAAACGCATACACACACACACGTACACTTCAAGAGTGATAGCATCAGTAAAAGGTCTCTTAAGGGAAACAGAATAGCTTTTAGTTTCCCCTTTAAAAAGTCAGCATGTCCTTGTTTCCCTGTACTGTACCCATTACGCACGTGTTTGGTGTGTGTGCCTCACTGTGTGTGCGTGAGAGGGAGGGAGGGGATGCTGTCATCTTCGCACAGGATCACGGGATCCTCCGCCTCGCTGTGTCTACCGCTGCAGAAATCCTCCCATCTGTCGCTCCTAATCAGCAGAGAGCAGCTTGCATGTTCACAGGGTCTTATAGTGGGATGACATCTCTCTCTCTCTCTCTCTTTCTCTCTCTCTCTCCGTACACACACAGACACGCACACACTCACACAGATTACACTAATACTGACACAGCAAAGTAAACTGCAGCATCACATGCTCCACTGGCCGCTGCTCATTAAAACATAGTGGCAAACCCAACACAAGGTTTTAATTTTATTTCTCTCTGCAGTCCTTTTTAAAGTAAGAGATTTCAACGCTGCATTAATAATGGTTTTAATTTTAATAATGGGGAAAAATACTATACGTGATGTAAATTGTGTCCCTACACCAGGGTCCAGTTCAATTAAATTACATCATCATAGATTCTTTATGGACATTCGAATACATATGATTATATTTATATGTGTTTTAGTGTCTTTTAGCTCATTGATTTGGTTTTGTTACCACCAAGATCACTGCGTTGGTTCGGTCTTTACTGCTCCCATTAACCCCTCCCTTAGCCACTGAAGACACCTGTTGTCTGGATGGAGGAAAACTCTGTAAACCCAGTGGGATGTTTACCTCACTGAGTTGGTGGAGACCAAACTGGAGCTAAAAAGAATATCCGAATAATAATGAATGATATTTAATATCAAGGGGACAGCTGTGGCTCAGTGGTAGAGTGGGTCGTCCACCTATGCAAGGATTGGCGGTTCAGTCCCCAGCTCCTCTGGGCTGCGTGCTGAAGCGTCCCTGGGCAAGATGCTGAACCCCAAAATTGCCCCCGATGCTGCGTCATTGGTGTATGAATGGGTTAGAAATCCTCAGTTTCCTTAGTTTCGTTTGGTGTGAATGGGTGAATGTCAACTTGTAGTGTAAAGTGCTTTGAGTGGTCACATGACTAGAAAAGCACTATATAAGTACAGGCCATTTAATATTGAACTTAGGTTTGCTGGGTGGCCAGAAACCCGACCCTGAATAAATGCCTTTTTTGCTTCTTATGTTATTCTGTTAGCTATGTTAACTTTGCAATTGGTTCCACTGCTCCCAAGTAGCCAAAAAATAGCGATGCAGGTTTAAGGTGGTACTGTTTTTTGGCGCAGCGTAGCATGTCGAAATGTTTCAGTCTGTTTTGTTTGCTTAAGTGACTGAAGTGAAGATGCATCTTATAAAATCACCTGTTTCTTTACATAACAACATACTTTGCAATGAAAACAGATGGGCTTTATGCAGTCTGCTGACATTATAGCTAGCACATGACACAACACCTTCCTACAATGTACTTAAAGTAAAATGTACACTTTTAGGTGATAAACTCATCATCTAATATGTTTTGTATTGGTGTAAATTATGGTCTAACATACTGGCATTAAAGTAAGTAATCAGTGAAGTGTTGAAACAAGAAATCCCATCAGATGGCGAGTGTGCTGAGTCATTAGCAATAATCAATAACCTTGTGAACCCCCCACAGATATCATATGGCCATCATGTGCTGTGGTGCAGAAATAAACCATACTCATTTTCCATCTGAGTGAGATCCTTTGTGGGATGTTTTGTGCAGGCAGCAATGCTGTAGATTTACATGAGATTTCCTGAGAGCCTTAAAAATCCCTGCAGCACAATCTAACAATAGTTGCTGTATCACGAGACCTCTCAGAGGTATTTGCGTATCGTAGCATGAGGAAGATAAAAATAGTACTTTGTCTCTCCCTCTCTCCATCTCTCTGTGTCTATCCATCCAGTGGAACTGCTTGTCCTGGGCTCTCGGTAAAGATAACAGATATTCTTGACCACGCTGTGTCTGTGTTTGACAAGAAGGAGGGTAGAGAAGAGTGAGAAGAAAGGGAACACAAAGACAGGAGCTGAGACTGAGAAGTGGAAAGAGGCAGAGAGAGAGACAAAGGGAAAGAGGAAGTCAGAAAAAGGTATTGGGAGTTTAAATCCTCAACATTTCAGTGGCTATAAGAGAGTCTGATTAAAGTCCATGATATCGGTGTGGGCACCAACAGTCCACAATCATACACCGTCCAGGATGGTTGGATGCAAGGATGGAAGACAGGACAGTTGTTTTTTTGGCATTTTTAGAGCTGTAAAACTCTAATAACTATTAATATCTTAAAACCTCCCAGATTAAGAGTGAACACCCATTCTCTTAGGTTTGTTAAAAGAGAACCTGGAAAATGTTGACCCTACAGGAACTACCGGAACTGTCTACCAACAAAGTGTCTCCAGGAAACAGTTTAACAGTGTGGGAAATTCTGATATTTTGAACCCTTGCTGAGAGTTAGATGAGACCATCAATACCCACTCATGCCTGCGTTCTTCATACGTAGCAAGAGCCAGCAGCCAGAAGCTGGGGAACCTGCTACCCCAGATCTGTAGAAAAGTAAAAGGCTTAAGATTAAATTCAATTCCTTTAAAATATGTAGTAAATGGATTGTACTTATAGTGAGCTTTTCTAGTCACCAGACCACTCAAAGTGCTTTTTCACTGTATGTCTGCATTCACACCACATTCATACGCTGATGCACACACACACACATCAGAAAAGAAACTAACATTCACACACACATGCCCACACCGACGTTGCAGCATTAGGAGGTTTTTGGGGTCCAGTGTCTTGCTCAAGGATACTTGCCCATCATCTGATAGGTGGACGACCCGCTCTACCTCTGAGCTGTTATCAGTGTAAGATAACTGATTCATGACTCCAGCGTCATATTTACATTTGTATTTTGAGTTGTATCAATCCTGTCAAGTGACTCTCAGCGAGACAGTAAAAAGGAGCATTTCTCAAAAAGTCAAACTGCACCTTTATGCATTACAGGAACAATTTTGAAATGCTGTTTAGCTCTCATCAACAAAAATTACCTGTCCTCCTCATTTATGTCTCTCTCAGTCTCAATCACAATGTATCGCTGCAGTGATGTGACCTGCTGTTTTGCCACCTCTCTCGCCAGGTCTCTCTTGCATCCCTGTCCTGCCACCACGACGCGGCTCCTTCTATGTAGAGAGTGGCACTGGAGTGTCAGTCGGCAGCGTGTTGGCCTTCTGGTGTAGAGAGGGATACCAGCTGGTTGGCAGTGACAAAATCTACTGCAACGTCAGAAACGGCAAACCACAGTGGAGCAACTACCTGCCTGTTTGTGAAGGTAAGTGGCTGTCAGGAGATCAGATTTTCAACTTCACAATCATTCACATAATTACCTATGTTCCAAATCAACAATCCTCCTAAGTGAGCTTTTTAGTTCACAGGGACCTGTTGAGAAAATAAATCTTACTAATTATGATTCTGATCTTCCACAGCGATCCCCAGGCCCGAGGACCGCGGCCTGAGAGTGGCTGTGTTGGCTTCAGTGGTGAGCGGCATTGTCATCCTCGCCATGTCCCTGTCCTTCCTCATCTGCTGCCTGCAGGAACGATCCAGCCGAGACCGAGCTAAGAAGGAGGGGCGGAGCAGGTAAAACTGGAGACGGGGGTCTCAGAACTAACACCAACCCTTAACCCACCCAACTGAGCTGATGATGTTCCCTCCGTCATAGGCGCAGAGAGAAGCGCTCAGCCCGTCGAAGCGAGTGTTGGCTGGAGAGAGAAGAGGGTGAGTGGGAATCCTTCCCACCTCCCAAGATCTTCCATCTCTCCCAGAGGATGAACCCAAGACTGGCTCCCGACAGCCCCCTATACCTAACTGGAGGACTCAGTGGATATGAGAACAGAGGATACCAGAGGTAAAGAACTAAGACCATCCTAAAAGTAGGTGCTTTGTGTTCCTGTTTGGGAAACACAAAGCTCTACCATCAGTGAACATTTTAGCCTACTGTTATCTGACACATTTATTCTAAAAAACGTTTATAACATAAGGTCTGTTTGGTTCATCACCAACATCAAAATGCTAAAATCCATCCTTTTTACCAAGCTTCTCGGAAATATTTTGTGTTCAGTTCCGATCAAAAGAAAGAAGAAAGGGGTTTTTGGTCTAAAGGCCATCATCAGTGTAAATGTCTCACAACAGGTGAGGTGGAGGACCCACTCAGAGGTAGGGGTCCACCAATCAGTGGCCAACGCAAAGCTCGTAAAGCTCTTTGGGTGGTTTGAAGACTAGAAAAACATTATATACTTACAAGTGCATTTACCATTCTCATTCCTCTAAATGGGACAAAATAGACAAATGGAACACGCCTGTGCCATGTTGTGCAAGCTCACTAGTTCCTGCAGGAAAATCCAGAAGTCTACAATATGAGAAGATATAAACAGAAAAGCAGGAAAACAGGAGATCAGGAAAATGAATAATTATGATTTTACTTTTTTCATACAGGAGTCAGGAGAGTTTGCTGAAGGCCTCTATGCCCGGACTGTACCGCTCCGAGTCTCAGCTTTACCCACATGTCGTCTTGCAGAGGGTCCCCACACCGACAGCACCCTCCGCCCCTTCCGCTCCATCCGCCCCGCTCTACCTCCACCTCCCCCCATCCTCCTCCGCTGCTTCCACACCTGTCCACACAACCACCCAAACCCAGCCTCACATTATGGCGCAGTATCCTACCCCGACATACCCGCCCAATCCGAACACAGCTGTCCCCGCGTACCCCCACCCAACACCGGCGCCAATCTACCCCAACCCCAACCCAACACCACAGCGGCCATGGCAGTAGCTGCATCCTTCACTTTCTAAGCAGACGTGGAAGGATGGTGTAAAAATGGAGGTGCAGCCAGCATCAACGCTTATCCCTTTTTTGCTGCATGCTTGCTGAACTTCTCCTGCAGTTTGGACTCACCAGGAACCAAACACCAATTTAATTTCTTCCTTACTTGTTACTGAACTGCTGCATTCTCTGCAAGACGAGCTCTTCGGAGAAAGTCTTGCTTTGTTTTAGCCGTCAGAAATTACAAGAAACCTTTGAGGAGCCAGTCAACAAGGCAACACAGGAGGTTTGATTTCAGAGTGTGACATTTGGAAAAATAACCTGCAGATGAAGGTTCATAGACAACTTTGACTGTGGCTGCCAGTGTTTAGGCAGCTAAAATTTCTCAGCAGTGTTTATTTTTTAATAGTTTATTGTTAATAAAATGGATTCTTATCAGCTTTTCTGTGGTCCACATAATCTAACTTAATCTTTTTTTTTCCTTTAAAACTAAAGACTTAACATGAACTTCTGAAATCTCACGTGTGCAGTGGAAGATTTCGGGTCACTCTACAGCTCTTGTTAATATGTCCTCATATTTTCCCACACTGTCTGGAGAAAATAGACTTAAGATATGGATTTATGGGTAGCAAACACACTGTGATTAAAAATGCCGTTGTTGCTGCAGCCACTGAATGCAGCCAATTTTTGCTGTTTGTATGGATTTAATGATACCCTGGTCGTTTTAAATTGATCCTTCCTTTTTCACCATAATTGTAAACTAAATACATATATATATTTTTCCTATCTGTGTATTTTTCTCAGTCTATTCTGCCTCAACTCTTTCGGTCAAATCATTATTATTCTTATTATAAGTATTCCTGCAAAGTCATTCAAGGCCATAGATCAATTTAGGAATATGTGAAATGTACATAACTATAATAGGGACTGAAAATTAGACCAGGGTCGATTAATAATTATCACAACCTTTTTTAGTTAAAGTCTGGATTGAGCCCCAGATATGTTTAGACAATGAGTTGTTAATCACAGAAAAAATGCAAAATTGATTATCAATTTGCAGAGAAGCGCTTGTGTGATTGAATTCAGGTTCTCTATTTAAGTTATAGCAAACTAATAAAGACAAACCACTTGTGAGGCAGCTGTTTTGTCCTTGATGCACTGGACACGGCACACACACTGATTTGTAAAGTCGTAACAGGCAGGTGGAGAAACTTTTCAACCACACTGACCTATAAACTATGATTCACTTGAATCTCAGAACTGCAGTTGTGCAGGAAATGTGGATTTTGCTCTTAATTTCATTGTTTTCAATGAACCTTTATTATACCCTCAGTCTATGTACATGAATTTTAAAATCATAAATTTGGTCTAAGAGTCCCTTTAAGGTTGTACTAGTTAGTTCGGACTCTAGCTGTGGGGCTTTTTATTTTCAATAGAAGGACACACTAACAAATATGCACCTTACATTTTTTTGAAGGGGGGGGGGGGTTAACTGCTCGGACTGACAGTCCAAACTACTTCTTGTACCATTACTATTATCAAACTATGTGTTGTATAATAATGCAACTGCCATAAAGATGAATAAAGAGACTTTTGTTTAGCTGAACAGTTCACAGCATGTGTTTTCAACATGGGCTATTCTGACAGAAAAGACAAAGGGGAAAGAAGATAGATGTGAGAAAAGAAATAGATGAAGGAGGAGAGGAAAGGGGAAGTGGGACCTAATTCATCATTGTGTCATGACAGTTGAAAATGAGAAGATGACCTCATTTGCCTGCATAGCGACACTGACGCATGGCGCAGATGGAGTGGTTTGTCTGGATTTGAGTGGACAGAGGAAATGTGATACTTTACATGAAAGATGATCGTTCGATCGAGGATGCTGGTTTATTTGACTGGACGGATCGCGCCATGACACTGATCACTAGTGTCATATCTAAAATTAGGGGCGGTCTGTCAAAAGTGTGTTTGACTGTGTCTTTGTTGAGAATGTGACTCTGCAAGAGGCTCTTATTTCAGTTATCTTGTAAATTGAAATATGCAACCTGACTTTAATGTTGAAAGTTACTGATTTAAAGTTAAAGTTGAAAACTTTTTATACAGCTACTCTCAAAAGAAAAGAAAAAACATTCATGTAATTAGAACTGAAGTAATTAATGTGAACATTATACTTGGTAATTCGAACACTTAATAAAATAACATTTATTTATTCATTCATTTATTTATCATTCTCCCCTTAACCAATTTCCCCTGATTTCTATTTTAAAATTTGCACAAAATGAAACAAATAAATTGATACAGGTAATTAAACTGACTAAATTTTAGTGTTAAAATGTTACAGGCTTTAATTTTAATTTAAAAAAAAAAGATGGATGGACATCACATTTGCACCAAAGCATGTACATCTTTCTGGGAATTTTGGTTAGGCAGTGAACAGTAATAACAGCAGGTGACCACACGCACGATCTGCATGCAAACGAAAACTGGCAGTAAAATCAGGCAGTGAAACTGGCTGCAAGCAATGGAAATCAGCTGTTCTGCAAACGTTTACACACAACACACACCTTTGCATTTAAGGGTGGAAACATGCTCATTTGTTTTGTCTGCCCTATTGATTGTGTGTGTATGTGAGTGTTTTTGCATGTTTTGGGGACTGCGGGGGCTTTAAGTGTGCAAGTGAGCAAGAACTGACCAGGGACTGAGAGACGAGAGAAGAAAGGTGTATCAAGAGGTAAGCTGGAGTTTTCTGTTAAGCTTCTCACACATGAAGTGTGTGAAGGGACAATGAAATGGCTTAAATGAAAAAAAGGTCTCACAAATCTTCAATTTAAAAAAAAAACATAATGTAAAATGGAGATAGAAGTGTTCTAAATTAACAAAATGTTAAAATTCTAATGTGAGTTTTCTAAAAATGTATATTTAAGAAAAAGTCACATTAGAATTTATTTATATTTTTATTTATATTTTTTTAAATTTATATAAACATGTCTTAAAACTTCAGCTTCAACTTTCAGATTTAATTCCAGATAACATGAGGATACAGTTCAATTCACTTGTTTTTGTACAGCGACAAATCATAAATTCATACAAACACTTGGTGCCACCGGCAGAAAAGCTTTCTAAATTGCAATGTAGCTCAGCCCACACAGGATTTTTGTGTTTGTATTTTGTTTTCTGTATTTGTTGACTGTCATAAAGGGTTGGTTCACTGGAATAACAAATCATGTTTTCTCACTTACTTAGTGATGGCTATGCAGATGGTTTTGGTTGCATTTGTCCAGGTTTTGACATTCATGGTGCCTCAAAACATTTAGAGCATTCAAAGAATTGGAATTTGGATTTTTTTTTATATTTTTTTTTTTTTTAGAATTCAACAGCAACATCCAGAAACAGACCTGTATTTAAATTACTGAACTTATTACACCTTTGTGGCACAAATGAGTTTCTGAGTCTCTGGTCAAAGTCTGAAAATACACTAGAATCTCAGCAGGGGTGCTCTACAGCGTTGATAACTGAAAGTGCACAAAGCCTCTTCTGCTTCCAAAAATAATCCTCTCAATAAGCTCACAAGTCCAATGCAAGACAGAGAGAAACCGAGGTTTGAGTGTGGTTTGAAGTTGTACAAGTTTGCTCTCTTACACCCTGCAAGAGTTTGACACAGGCTGAAGTCAAATGTTGATAATTGCTCTCTTTGACTTGGCAGGGTTCCTTTTGGTGTGACGCCATGCCAAAGTTTGACAGCATGTTAGTGCCTCCTCCTACCATCCAATCAAGACCTAAGAATGTTTTTGAAGTCCTCTCTCAAGCTTGCGAGAGGGGGTGGAGTAACGTCTGGTTTTTCACTGATATTTGCATCATGATCACAGGGTTGGTAGCTAACATTGCCCTGCTCTGGCTTTTGCTGCACAAGACGAAACCATTGTCAGCCTCTCAGGTAGGTACACTGTTTCTGGTGGATTTTAAAAGCTGATGCTAACCTCTGATTATGTCTGGCTCTCTGTAAATAAGACATTTGTAAGGACATTTTTCAAAATTTTTAGTTCATGTCCTAACTCAATTTCCCCAAAATTCTCAAAAACAACAAAAACCCCCTCACAACTGAAATGCCCAAGCACAACAAAGGAAGTTTTGCCAAGGAAAGATAGGTTGCTCTGTTTTCATCATACATCTTGACAGATATGCATCCACCAAACTAACCCTGCGTCCAAACATTTGTCTTCAGGTTCTAGGAGTGAATCTTGTTGCCATGGATCTTATCTACATCTCTGTAATACCTGTCGCCTGGATTTCTGATCCTCGAAAGCAAATGGTCAATGGTTCAGGTAAACAGTGCCAGAGCTTGGTTCTCAAGTTGACCACACCCTTGTCTTTATTTCCTATCAGTCTTGTCAAACAAATGTTTTTCACAGTAAAATTTGTTAGAAATTCACTGTTTGCTGGAGCATAAAGTGGACCACAAGGTCTTTTTGGACTCTCTTGGTGAGATTTGGGGTGACTTTAACATTACCTACTCTCATCATTGACTTTATACCCATGCATCCTGAGTATGTGGGTAATTTTTTGACCCCACCAAGTAACAATTGCAGCCATAATTAGATCTAACCCACCTGTAGTTTTTCAACAACAAAATTACCATTCTCTACCCCACATTTGTATCCATTTTGGCAAATGGGTAAAACTAGGATTTGGCCATTTTTTCTAGTCTAGAGGAGGCAAACTTAACCAGACAGGTGGCAGACAAGGCAAAGAATCCTCAAAATCCTCAGGCAGGCAGAATCAAAAAGGCTGGAAAGCTGGGGCAGATGCAAACTAAACAATCTGGTGGAGTAGAAACTTAACTGGTACACACTCCACTGGAATGACAACGGGAAATGGCAAACAGGTGAGTGACTGAGTGATTAAGGAAGGTCAGGTGGTGGCAACAGTGGGTAAAAAGTGACTACAAGGTTTGAGTAAACAGAATTAATGTTATGATCTAGTGAGGGTTGTGGCTTTTGATTTATCTTTTGGCTTTGTCCAATGGAATGTCCATGTTTACTAATTCCTACTGGTCTAAATGAAAAAATGAATCAAATTAGTGAGGAGCTCAATAAATATTTCAGTTCTCACAGTGTTAATTGTGTTGAAATGGGTCTTCAGAACACCTTCAAATACTCAACTAATAAATGTATAGTGCTTACAGTGAATTGTCTGTTTCTGTTTTCAGCCATTGCCAGTACAGATTCCACTTCTACACCTCAAGTGGGAGATGCAAGAGATATCCTCACTATGTTTAACGTGATTGGCTGTCCTCTCCTGCTGGCCTGTATGTGTGTTGAGCGCTACCTGGCAGTGATTAAACCTGTGCTGTACCTGAGAGTGAGGAAGTGGGAGTACCGAATGGCTGTTTCTGCCGTGATCTGGTGTGTCACCGTGCTCTTTTGCTTGGCTGCAGGTAAGTGCTGGGTGAAGAATTCAGCACAGAAACTCTCTGTGATTCTTCCGGAAACATCAGCCAACACAGCATCATCATAGGACTGATGAATTGTGTGTCTCTTGATTATGGACAAACACATTTTTACAATGTTTGAATACTGATTGCCTCCTTTCGGAAGTAAGCCTCTAAGAAAAAGAATATTACCCACTGCAACCTTATCCATACAAATAAAACATAACCACTGAATTATTGGTCTTCAGAAATGCCTTACCACCATGTGTCTCCTTTTAAGAATGGTATTCATTTTAAGGGAGAATTATATTTAAAAACTGGATGAGGGATCTCAGAGATCAACTGTCCTCCAAAGAGGATTTCAATGTTTTAAAAATACCATTTTCATTTGCTCATTTCTTGCAGGTTTACTAAATGATATAACAATCATTTTGGTGCCTGTTTCCATCATCATCTCCTGCCTCTTTGTTGTGATGCTCATCTGCCTTGGGGGTGTGCTCCAGTCACTGAGGCAGCAAAGCCCTGCCCACACTACATATAGTAACCACCATGAGTCACCACTAAAGAGACGGGCAGTGGGTAATGTGTTGGTTGTGGTGGTGCCTGCAATTATTACTTATGGCCCAGTCCTGGTGCTCGTCCCCCTCATCATATACTTATACTATGGGAATGGATTTTTGAATCAGGCCTTGTGTAATGTTATCGAACTATCTGTGTTATTCCCCAATTTCGGTGTGCTCATTGGTCCCCTGTTCTATCTCTCAAAGGCAAGGCAAATGTGGTGCCTTAGTGGATCAGGAAAGAAATTCAATGAATAGAGAAATGGAGTTAGAACGCGAGATGTGTGACAGTAAAAATATGACTCATAGTTTCATCTTGTAAGGCACACGATCATTCAACACAAAAATTTCAATTTTACATCAGTGGGCATGCTGTAAGCAACATGGTGAATGGATTGCCACCAGCGCTTTCATCAGAATCTCAGGTGATGTCAGTAATCTTGTCAATAGACAGAATATGGCTACTTAGTCTTTTTCTGGCAAACAATTTGTCATTTACAAATATAAGGATTTGAAAGCTAAAGACAAAAGCGAACATTCCACCCAGAATTTCATTACTTTTCATACAAGTGGCAGTTGTAGAAGAACAATGTTTTTCATTTTGTGATTATATATGCTTAAATCTAAATATGTTACTAGTACTGGTGAGTTCAACTTTAAGAAGTAAGAGAGTAGACAATCAAGTCAATCAAATTAATACCAGAGAATGTTCAATGTTTTAATTTTTAATAGCTTGAGCATTAAACATTTAAAATCTTTGAAAAATAGTAGAATATCATCAGCATAATGTCAAATTCTCAAAAAAAAAATGTATATTGAATCTACAACATTAAAATTACTTTTAATTGCTATGGCCAAGGTTTCTCTTGGCAGTCAAATATTAGAAACTTCAGAAGATAGATTTAGATACTGCCTTGTTCAAAGTGAATCCACAACTTCAGGTCTGAGGGACACAAGGCATCGTCATGGAGCACTCAGCAAGAAAACAGATTTCAGAATTAACAGATTTGCTGTAAAATACTGGAATGTTTTGGACATATTTTGTTGTTTTTGTTTTTTGGGAGTTTGGTAATATAAATTAACTCTTTTAATTCACACCAGAATGTAACATGTAATAGGCGATACCAATATTGGTAGACACCAATGAATGTAACATTTGTAAAAAGTAGTCATGGTCGTGGTTCCTTTTACCTGTGTGTTTGAATTGTGTCTTTTAAACTTTAAGGACTCTTGTAAGTAAACCCTTGTAAAATGTTTCATGCTTTCTTTGACCATTAGATGAATACATGATGAATACATATTGAAAGCAGAATTTCCTTATAAAGTTTCTCATAACTCCATCTATTTTTAAAATGAGTTTGGAGTATGTTGTAAATTAGCACATGAGGAGCTCTGCATGAGATTTAACACTGAACCTAGGCTAAAAAAAAATAAAATAAAATTCACACGCTTATGAAAATTTGTTTTACTTTCAAAGACTTCAATCTCCATTCCTTGTTACAGCAGATACATCGACAACACTTCGCACATACAAATACCAGACATTTTGTCCTTTAATACCAGGGCGTGTTCAGTATGCTTTAGTGCCCATTTCTATGGCACTGATGGCAAAAGAAAATATTGTCCCATACCAACAGTTTTGCTTTCAAAGCCAAAGAGAGTGCATAACAGTTGGGTTACAATTGAGCTTGTCAGAAACGTATTCAAGGCAAAACAATCACATTATACTTTCAAGATTAGAGGAACCAGTGACAGAACCAGAGTTTACATGTGCTGTGTGAAGGCGAGTTTAAAAGTCAAATCCACCTGTTCTCACATGCTCCTACACTGCTGATGCGTCTTCAGTACAATTCAAGGGTTATTCTGGTTTAAAATGCAATCCCCTTTTTAGGTGAAGCCATATCTTTCAGTCTGCCATGTCCCAGATAACTGGAAATAATTGTTTTTGATGGTTACCTGATTTTGAAGTTGGGTTGTGTCATTAGAAAATAAATAACTTGATAATGTCATTCATGATTGTGGCCACACCACCTTGGTGTAACATGAACCTGTCTTGAATTTTGGCCTTTTTCGGCTCACTTTGCTTCTTCGCGGAAAATTTTTCATTTTGTTATTTGATTCGGGTCGTCAAATCCTAATGATGATAATATGAATTGGCCAATTTCTTCTGTTACGGATCAGAGAAAAACATGGAAATTTTCTTTTACAAGATGCAGTTGTGGTCATGAGAAGTCCAAAAATAGATAAACTGCAACATGACGGTCTCCCTAGCAACACAAAAATTATGGCTAAGTTCTGTGCAGTGGCACTGCAGCTGACAGGACGGGTGAGGAGAATGGAGTTACAAACGTATCAAAATCTATTCTAAAAACATATCCGCTTGTCCCTTGTTAACACTTAAAACTGCTGTCCCATCCGTGGTGGACATTCCATATTTTCCCAGGAGTTCAGTGTACAGTAGATTACTTTCAAAGAACTGTCTGGAGTACAGTAAATATGTGATATGTGAACACACAGTATAGACATACTAGGGCCCAGTCCTTTAGTGCACATTCAATATGAAAGCAGACACTTTACATACTTCATTAAGATCCCCACCCCCTTAGTAATGTCCTTTTTCTATAGATACTATTTTTGGACTTTAACTTAATCTGTGTGGTTTTTACCTACAGTAGCAGGCTTTGTTACATTCCTCTGCTTAAGTAAAAGATGTCTGCATATTAAGCATGAATTGTGACATCACAACTGCTAGCTGATTACAGTCCGGTATCCAAAGTACGCAAACGCAAAAAAGGGGAACTCGAAACCATCAGTATGTGCATTAAAAAATGGTAACGGTTAAACTGAGTGGCTAACACTGGAAACTAAAGATGAATTGTTCTGTGTCATCTTCCTTCTAGTCACTGAGGACCATCAGATGAACCTGAGCTTGGCTGACAAGTTGAATGTAGAAGCTGTTTCCATGCCAACTACTAATCCTGGGACCAAAACTGTAAACAGGAGTCAACATTCAAGTATTTCTGTAATTAAAAACAGTCCCAAAGTAAAGCTTACTCCACGTAACTCATTTCCTCTGTAGTTTTTGATAGTCAGTAGATAGCTGGTAAAATTGGATATGGTGTGCTTATTGTGCCTGACATTATGTGTAAAACCTTTTGGCCACAATAATTTTTTAATAATCAGCTCTGAACACGCACACACCCAATATGTATAATTCAGATTTAGCTTGGTTTCCTATCATGTGATGATTCTGCACTGGTCAAAAGGTTCAGTCAATGTTCTGCATGAGGGTTGCAGGTGCTGACAAAATCAGGCATGCTTTCCGAATAATTTAACATTAAACAAGACATGATTAAACATTTGTGTGGCTGTACCAGCTTAAATCTTTCAAACAGAGTGTAACTCGACCAGCAGTGGTGGTAGATGTCACAAGCGGCCTCAGGCATCTCCATGTTTGCATATTCAATGACTCTGTAATCAACAATAAAGGGGTGCTGACATTCCTTTTAGCATTCTTCAGAACTTCGGACGCATGACTGGACAAACGTTACTCAGCGGAGTATTTTTACATTACCTTAATGGGTTTCGGGAGGATCTTTAAAAAACAAGAGTAAAAAAAAATGGAACAATCATGTCACGAAAAACATGTAAGTCATCACTGGGTACCGAAAGGTTTTGCAAATGTCAAAGGTTTGAGGAGTTTCTCTAGCAGCACTGCACGTGGCAGAAGTCTGATTCTCCTCTTAGTCGCTCTTTGGGGGCCAGCAGAGCGAATAGATGGATTCTTCTGCTGTGGAAAGTCTGCGTTTTAGCCCCTCTGAGGATGCTGAAGTGTCACTGAGGAAGACACTGAATCACCACAGGCTCTGGAGACACTTGAACTTCACTTGACTTCAGGTGATAGCCGGGGGGGCTGACAAGGTAATCACAGCCAGAAGTCTTTCTATCCGTTCTTCCTCAAGTGCGACATGTTGCAGCCTTTGGTACGAGTCCAGTGGGTTCAATTGTGCAAGGCCAGATCAGTCAGTCACAGAATGAACATCTAAATGCCAATGTTCTTGGCAAGTGGCAAGAAGATGGCACAAGAGCACGTGAGTAGGGCTGAAAGTCTGTGTGCCCCCTAGAAAGGCCAGTGTAAGTCCTCAAAGTCTCCCGATTGACCCATGTTTACATCTGTCTCCAGCAAGCTCATGATGACCGCCATAGCTGCCTCATCACTGCTGAAGCTGCTTAGCCCTGGCACCACCATGTTGTCCAAGTCCAGCTGGGACGACTCGCCTGGGCAACACAGAGCAAGAAAATATTCAGAAACTGTTTGATGCTGTAACCATAGTACTTCATATATACAAATAAATTTGAGTTCTATCTTCAAAAGCACAGATTATCCCCCGAATGGAACAAAACTGTTACTTATAAAGATTATTATAGAGCTAAGATGGTGTTTAAGGAGATAACTCGGATATTTAAGAGTTTCTAAGGTGTTTAAAAGTGTTTACATTTTGCATAAAAACAATGAAAATGCAGCTTTGCATAAATTACCAGGGTGTACTTGTCCACATTTCATCAAACATAGATCTGCATTTGTAACAATGTTGCATGTCACTGCTCTGATCATTTGTATCACCTATTTGGATTGAGACTAGAAGCAGACAGCTGTATAACTGTTGGTAGGCTGTGAGACCAATGAGAGAACCTGTTAACCCTGGACTGGATTTATGATTATCATACTGATAGTACCTGTACTTTCAGAGGTTGCATTGCTAGCGCCAGCTGCTGTCCCCGAATCAGACTGAGACTGTGATGAACTGCCTGCTGCCTCCTCTCTGCTCGACCCCTGGAACAAGTCATGTTGTGTTAAAACACTGACACACTTCCTCATGTCTCCGTTTGACCATGCGGTGGCGCGAATACAACTCAAATCTTTACTTTGAGTTAAGTTTAAGTATATGGACTTCTTTAACAGGTAGAAGTACTTCATATGTTGTTACATAAGGCTGCAAACTCATTCAATTATCCTGTTGACATGTGCAAGCTGCCTCCAGATGAAGTGCCTAAATCACCATAACTCCCTCATGTCACCATTAATTTGCTTGAAAACATAAAATGTGTAAGACACTGGCCACAATTTGCATATAAATACCACACAGCATCAGACATTATCATAAAATTACATGTCACTGTATATTTACATAAACAAATCTACCAGAATGTCAAAACACATTTACAGACAAACTCCCTCGCCGTGCATTTGAATTAGGCCCTCCTTATGCTGCTAAAGATGACAGTGAAACAACAAGAAAACCAAGAATGTCTGTGAAGTTTAATGGGGTAACAGTCTCAAACAATGGAAAATCTAATGTAAGCCATGCACTAAATATTAATACGCAGTTCATTCCTTTATCAGAACTTCAACAAGCATACCCTGTACGGCTCCGACTTTATAAATGCTAACAAAATAAACAAAATGCGCCAGAATGATGAAGAGGTCACTCACACTCCTGCTGGTTTGCGGGGAAACCAGTGCACCTTTGTCTGGAACTGGAGCAAATGGACTAGAAGCGCCGCTTGAAGGAGAGGAGTTCATCCTGCTGGCAAACAGGAGAAATGGCATTGCATTTGTTTACATGTACCCTATGGACACTCATAGCAATGCCAAATTGTAAGCCATGTCTCTATAATTCGCCGCCTAAAGCAAACAGTGACATAATGCAGCTCTTTCTGTACATACACATACAAATAATGCACCTGTAAGAGTCAACAAGCTCATTTGCGATTTGGGTCCCTATACTGCCTGCGTAGATCATCGTGCCAACACCACTGGAAAGGCCAGGAATAACAGGTATTTGCTTTGTGTCTTCTGTTGAAAGGAAAGTAAAAGTAAAGTGAATTCAACGCTTACATTAAAAAAATATATATTTAAATAAAAAAAAGCTTCATGAATATACAGGATGGCTCTCTCACCCTGAAGTGTTTTTGAGCTGCCTGCCTCCTCGTCTTTTGTGTGACTAGGCCCCCTGCTGGTACAACGGAGTATTTGTACTGTTATATCAATAAATAAACTGTATTTTTTCATTAACAGGTGAGATATGGCAACATGATCAGAAGCACAGTGTTGGACCATCAGTATAAAGCAGATTTTAACAAGATTGCATTTAAGAAAACACGCTTTTTGCAGGTGGAAAAAAAACCATCAGTGAATAAATACTTACGAGACAACCCGGTTTAAAGACACGATAAACTCTACTTCTTTGGTCCATGGATTTGTGAAGCTAAACCACTGACTTTGGAGTGACACATAGGAGCCATATTTTGTTTTGAACTTGTAGCACGACGTCTCAATTTTGTCTTTAGTGCGAAGAGCTGCGAAGAGATTGGACACGGTTGTCATCCTGAAGCACACGGGGAAAATCCAACACGCCTGGCTAGAATGTACATCTTTGAGGTTCCTCATATACATAACAGCCGCATTTACAAGCATGGAGTTCTTGTTGCAGGGCAATGATTACATTTAGATTCAACTGAGATATTAAATAGAGGATTGAGGTTACTGAGTTATGGAGTAACTGATTGCTTTGCTCCATCACCTTGCCTGTGTTTCTCTGCGAGGTGCTGCAGGTCGTCCTGATGGAAGTACTCGTAACATGACGTGCCGAGAACTTCCTGCGGCAAATAGCCGATGACTGTCGTGGCTCTGGGGAAAGGAGGGGACAAAGAGGGAGTTGAGCTGTTTTGGTTTCCTCTGTCTCTTTCGTTGTTTCTCCAGACTGTGCTGGTTACAACACAGGGATGGAAATGGTGTCAAAGTGGAAGCTGTAGAAATGAATTTTTTATTTTTTTTTTCCAAATGTAACATTCAACAGTCACACAAATGGGAAATTTGATCAAATGATTCACTATACTTGTGGTATGAAATTACTTCCCAAAAAATGAGAAGGGAGTTTCATGTGATGCCATCAAGATGCACTGCTCCTTCTGAGAAACAACGGCAAAGAGAAAGGATTATCTCCACTGACAGTTGAACTGACAAAACTCATGCTGTAGGCTCAGGGGCCTCCTCGTGGCATCGTGCCTCTGCCATTTCTTTCTCAGTGGACAGTGCGTTCAAAGTAAATCCATGACTCACAAGAAGGAGATAAATTGTAACTTGAGCAGATGGAGGGGGGTTCAAATCAGAAAACTCACCGCTGGTCCACAAAAGTAAATTTGCCGTCAATTGCACAGCGGGTGACAAATTCAGCGGGTTTGACGTTAATGTCTTTGGAAGGCTGGTGGGACACGTGAGGGAGGAGGCGGCACACTGTCACCAGGCAGGTCAGGTTTGAGGTTTCCTTCTCAGTGTCACCCTCTGAGTCCAGCTGGCTGCTCGGCCAACTCCGCATGTATCCAGTGCAGTGGAGGGTACAGTATCTGAACGTGTCTGTGGCCACAAACACAAGTAGTGTTGACAAATGGAGCTCCTCGGTAGCCAAATGGTTACAGCCCATGCCACACAGTCAGATAGCCTCAAGCAGCTTTGTTGTATGCCATATCTCTGTATCCCTGCTGTTTCCTGTCAGCTTCTGTTTCCTTACAATAAAGGCAAAAACACCAAAGATGATATTGGCCTCTCTCTCTCTGTACCTCTCTACAGATACCTGTGGCTCCAGAGCTGAACATCTGATCTGTGGCTCCACCAACCTGCCCCCTGTCCTCTGCTATTTACTATTACTATCATTATTGTACTGCTAACATTAACCATAGTTAGGATTCTGTTGTTCTACGATTCTGTCGATTTCATCTTTATGTACACCTGTATCTCTACCTGTGATATGTTTATATGTATATGTATTTTCTCTCTCTCTCCCCTCCTGTCGCTCTCTCTCGCTCTCTTTCCCCCCAACTGGTCAAGGCAGATGGCCGTCCACCGAGAGCCAGGATCTGCCCAAGGGTTCTGCCTGTTAAAAGGAAGTTTTCCCTTGCCACTGTCGCCAAGTGGTGGATTTGTTGGGTGTAACTAATAGTAATGAGTGTGGTCTAGACCTGCTCTGATTGTAAAGTGCCCTGAGTGAACTTTCTTTCCTCTGTCCTAAGAGGCCAAAAAAATCTGTTTTTGCGGGTTAATTTTAACCAGTTAGATACAGACTCTTGGATTTATTTATTTGTTAAAGTACTTTTTCATGTAATTTAGTCATTAAAAATTTTCTGATATAGTGTATGAGACAAAAAGTAACCAAAAGAGAATACTGTGGGACCTAATAGTTTGAAAGATACCGCATACTACCTTTGTACTGCAGTGCAGTTGCTGAAATTGGCCACTGCGGGGCGACAAGCATCCTTTTTTTTCTGGGCACCACCATTAGGTTTACAGTAAGTAGGGTTTGGACTGTCTTCTTTTTCTGTGGTTATACAAGGCTGTTATGCTGACCTACTTCCTGTGCAGGACTACGTTTTTTAAACTGTGGCATCTATTTGGGGAAAAATAATTGATCAAGCACGGAATTCTTTCCGCCAGGAAATGGCATTTGTGTTTATTTTACCGACCGAATGGATGTCATCACATCTTTGTTTCATTACCTAGCAGCGTGGTGTTTCATTTATTTGGTTGAGAGAGAAATTTAACAGAGACAGAAGATATTGTTAAAACAAATAACAGCGCCTAGTGATTCCCTTAAATACACAGCTTCAGAGATAAGAGAGAAGTTTATGTTATATTTTTCCATGGAAATTGAGGTCACCCATTGCCATAAAAGTAAAGGTTTAGGCTCACCTACTTATACTCAACCCCAACAACCCTTTGTCAACAGGTGTAGGGAGGGGGTAGGTGGGGCCTAAATCCACCCACACCCACTCACATTTACCTCTCCACCAGATCTAGATCAGATAATTTCTTTAGTCCCTCATCTGTATTTGTTTGTTTTCCACTGGCTGCCTGAACACTGACCTCATTGCCTAGAAACACATTTAAATATCTTATTAACGTTTTGGTACACATCCTTCTCCTCCTCCTCCTCCTCCTCCTCCTCCTCTGAGCCCTGCAGGTCCAGGACAGAATAGGACTGTATATACAAAGCTGAATATTTTAAATTGTTCCAAGAAATACTCATTAGGGCAGCTCCTCTCAGCTGAATCATTGCATGCTCCTAAAAGAGCATGGTAACAAATGAATTGATCCCAAATAGCAGGTTTGTTTCTCAGTGTAAGGGTGTATTTGGTGTGGATATGTTATATGTGTACCTTTGTATAAGAATAATATTATAGTCAAAGTGGTTTGACTGACAACACACTTGGCTGCAAAAGAATGTGGAGTTTCCACTATACCTAGCCTAATGATGCTGAGAGAGTCCATTCAGAGTCCATGTCAGTAATTTTTCAGATAAAATGAAATGTGTATAATTCTGATTGCTGAAATATTATGGCACTTTTTGACCATTTTCATACCAATACAACAAATCTGTATTTTAAGAATAGATAAAATTACAACACATTGTAAAAACAGCAGGGATTTAAGTCCAAACAGATAGGTAACACATGGACTACATTTTCATTTTACTGGCATCCATGTGGAGAATCATTTGGAAGTACTTACTTGGAAATGGGACACTGCATGGAGCAACAGAGCCAGATTAGTGCAACTAGTGGTCATATAAACTAATGGAATGTCTTGCTTTTTGTTTAGAATTGAAATCTTCAATTTTAATAATTAAACATCCTGCACTACCATTGAGCAGCATTGCATTAGTTCAGGTAGTAAATAAGGGACAGTGCTTGTTTTGGGTAATTAGCATCGGTCGTTTCATTCGTGTTTCACCATTATTGGCTCTTTCAGCTGAGTCACGACCAATCGTACTCATGCAGATGCACAGCCATTTTAACCTGATATATCTTAGTTACTGACACACTCATGACAATGTTCTGCTCCTTCTACCACACACACCTCCACCTTAAGTGCTATATTTTTCTTTGACTTAACTCAGATTTAATGTGCATTTGTGTGTTTGTTGTGGAAAATTGAATTCGCAATCATTGTTTCTTCATGGATAAACCAGCTTCTCATAGTTAAATGTTGAGTTTGATGCTGAGCTAAAACCAATCTTTATATGACTTTGTCACGACAGTCTAAAATGAGAAAGTGCAACTGCTGAGGAACCCACCTTTCTTTTTGGAAGTACTGGGCAGGGAGTGTTTGTCCTCATGCTTCCCTGCCACCCGACTGTGCTTCATCCGACAAAAGAAGGATCTTCGGGCTCCAGTGATCAAATGGGACAGTCTGAGGGGGGCATCTGCCTGGAGCTGAACCCCAGCTGCACACAAAAATGACAGTGTTTTAATTTTGGCTAGCTCCAGTCTTGATTCCACTTTTGGGTCTAGTGTCAGTTTTTGTGCCCAGTGTCCATCTCAGGTGTTTCTCAAGCCTCACATTGCAACAGACTTACTTGCGGCATCAATGAGGCGTTGGCGAGGGTACAGCTCTGAAGATGCCAGCTGTTCCTTCACCTTGTTGATGTCTTTGGGGTGGATGAAATCGAACAAGCTCTGCCCAGTCAGCTCCAACTATGAAGCCAAATGACAAACCATTTATTCACTATTTTACTACCTATGTTCAACTTAACTGCCGTTGTTAGTGTTCTACTATTAGACTCAAAAACACATATTGTGTGAACTAATCTGCTACAAATTGCTAACTGTTGTGTTGTTTTCTTTCAGCTGTGTATCATCATCATTTTTTGTCTATTATACAGCTCATTGCCACAAACCCTGATTTAAAAAAATACTAAAGAGAACTCTGTTTCTCAGCTCTACATACAGCAATGTAATTGGACTAGAACAGAAATGAGAATTGATGGTGTGTGTATTCAGTTATGGTTTGCCGGCAAGCCCCCAAAGAACACATGCTGCCCTGTAGATGGGGAGTCAGATTTCTTTAGAAGCTTTTCCTCTGTAGCTCCTCCTTATTTCCATTCCTTTCTGCTTGCATACAACACATCTCAAAGCTAAAAAATGTGGTCAAGAATGCAGAGCAGGTGTGGTTGTCATTAAGTCCGCCAAAAACTATAAACTGACTTTGAAAATATATAAAAACCTGAGATTCAAAAACAAAATGCATAAAGAAGAATAAATCAGACATGTCAAAAATCGGATTATTATATTTTTTTTGTTTCCTTGGGAGCAGCAGAAACATGACATAAACACAACACTGACTTAATCACCATTGAAGGTCATCTGGCCAACATGTTCGCAGAAGTTGCTTACTTACAAATCCAGCAGATACAGACTACAGCATAGTGTTTCTGTCCACCTGATACTAGTGTTAGCCAGTGCTAATCATGTTAGCCACCTAATGCTAATTGAAAGGTTTTTGTTGAGTATGTTCACATTCTAAGGAAATATATACTATAACACACATCTACAGCAGAAATACGTAGCAGTATTCTTATTTCCATATTTCTATATTTTCTTTTTGTGATATTTGAAAAAAACAAGACAAATAGCACAAAGATAAAGTCCGTCACTTTTTCATTAGTATTAGCAAGACTTTGTTATTAGCTATGATGCTTGAGTGTCATTGTTTTAGCTACTGACACAAGAGTTTAGACAATGTTGCTTTACAATACCTGCCCTAGCTACTTATAACGGTTTAAAAAGCAAGTTAGCTTCAACTATGCTGCTAGCAAGAAAGGCTCTTGTCCACAGTGTTTAGGAACTTGCATTTTCATTTAAGCTAAAGCTAGCTCAAAAGTTTCTTCAGTGTTCCCACTAACCAGTCAATGTCCAGAACATACAAGTACATGTGTTTATGTTTTAAACAATTTAAGCATAAAGCTGTTTTATACTCCATTTTCATCCCAATACAAACTATATTATTTATAGATGTTTTCAGATATATTCTGACTCATCTGACAACATTTTGCCCTAGTTTTTTGACTTCATACTTGAATGCTATTTTGCCTTATATGATATACTCTATTATATTTATAGCTGATAACAACTTAATAAGCATGTGATGTAGAACTGCAACACACCCGGCTAAAGTTGAGGGTTTTGGAAACGGATTCGGAGATGAACAGGATTTTCGCCCGGTCACAACTTACAACTAACAGGAAACCGTCTGCAGCCTGTTAGACAGATAGACAGATATATAGACAGATAAATAGACATATTAATGGACAGATAGATGGATAATCAAACAGGACTCGGGTCATAAATGAGTACCTACCCTGAGCAGAAGGTGCCTGAGGTCATCATGAGGCAGGATGGAAGGCTTGTAGGTGGTGTCTGTAAAGGCGCTGCTTGTGCCGGCTGAATGCACAGAAGACGCGAGGTTTAACGTGGAAAATAATAGATGTGACCGACATTTTACATCACTGGGTGGTTTAAAAGTTACCTTTGAGGGTTTTCAGGTGTTGTACAGCCTTCCTTAGCACAGTGAGTTTGTCAAGTTTTCGAGTCATGGGTTGACAGGCAGGGATCATGGCAGATAGCTCATCAATAAGGTTGTTCATTTTATCCCTCCGCCGCTTCTCAATCTGGCTGTGAGGCTCCCTGCAGACCAAATCAGACAGTCAGTATAACAACTTTCAACCTTCTGGGAGAAAAAAAAATCTAATGTTCGCAACACAGTTCTTTCAAAATTGTCAATGTCTCCTTGGTTTTAAAATGATATGGTGACAATACACAGTGAATGGGACTGATCAAAGAGGCACAGTTACTTGATGTTAAAATGGAGTTACCTGAAGCATTTCATTTTGACTTGCTGATCTTCTCCTTCAGATCTGCAAATCAAAGGACAAAATCAGCTAAATTCTTTGCCATCATCTTCTTGTAAGACTGTCCATGAACAAAGCCAGCGTACCTGCTGAGGTCATCATCCATTTGGAAGTCGACACTTTGCCTGTAAGATCACATGGACATATAATATGTAATGTTGTATTCATTAGAAAAAGAATTTCTATTGTACAGCACAATAGATATGTTTACTCCAGAGAACAAAGAATAAGATGACAGTGAGTTTGATTTTCTTCACAAACAACATAGCACTCCTCTTACTGTACATGGGTGTCTGACCTCTCCTCCACATCTCCCTTTCGTTTCCTTGGCAGCTCGACAGCTGGCAGCGAAGAGCCCGCTTGGCTCGAGCCTCCCTCCTCTGCAGTGGGATCTGATATATGAAAACAACCATCACAGTAATGTGAGAGACTGCAAATAAATACATCAAGCTAGAGGTCTCTGTAGCGTTGGCTTGTCAGGTGTTCTATTAATAATTCAGCAGGAATAAATGAATGAGACTTGCTGTTCCACAAGGTTTTGCTGGATTTGTTGCATATGTTGGTCCACGAATAAAAAGAATTCATCAGGAAGAGTGAATCTGATAAGAACTCTGGTTCTTGTTAAGTACAAGTGCAAATGATTGAATTGAACAAAACAGGTGTGTTTTATTTTAATTTTGATTGCAAAAGTGTTTGAAATGCAAAAGTGGATGAAGAAACAGAAGATGAATATTCATACGAATCAACAAGGTCACACCTGGATTGGATGGCAGAATGTTAATATAGCGAATTGTGCGACAACAACAACATCATTGCATCTTACTGCCAATAACCAAGGCTGCACCTGCGCCTGCGTGCGGAAACATTTCATTACCATATCTGTACTGCTGCATGACGCACAGCGGTGAGCACTGATTACTGCAGCATGAACGACTGTGGCACCCAACAAAAATAGATCTATGTTCTTACCTGTTATATGTTAATAAACTGTTGCAGCCTCATTATTAATGAATATGTATAACAAATGGAACTGTTGCAGCCAAGTTGTTTGATGTTTTTATTAATATTTATGGGTAATCATAGACTTGTTCCACCTTGTTTGATTCGTGTATAGAATGTTTAGTCATGACAGCAGCATTAGTAATGAAATCAATCTGAAATTAATGTAATTGCAAACAATTCCACTGGACTCTTTCAAGGAGCTTTAATTATAAGCAATAGACAGTCCATGATATTTTTAATAGTTTGAAATTGTCTTTAATATTTTCGAATTTCTTTAGTAATCCTAAAATGGCTCGAGTAGGCTTGTGTAGTTGATACATACATTTTTTCAAATTTTGGATTTTGCTAAAGTTGTGAACCCTTCAAATAATACTTTCATGCAAAGACAAAGTATAACATATACGTAACAACAGCTAAATCAGAATTTGTGGCAGTTAGTTGATTGCAGCTCAACATTCAATGCAATCTCCCCAGTTAAACAGTTAAACGTATACAATACCACACTCTGCAACTGAAGAGACACTAAGAGACAAGCAGTTTAGACCTGAAGTTACACCTTCTTCTAGTACTGAATCCCCCAAAGCTGTGTGCTAAGCCAACTATTGCTTGAGCTATACACCCATAACAGCAATCCCCAACACTGGTAGAACTCAGACTTCATATTGTAAGACAAACACACACCACTCTCCCCAGCCACAGCCTTTTCACTCTGCTGCTGTCTGCCAAGCGATACAGATGTATCAGCTGATGTATCGTCAAAATACAGAGCAGCTTCTTGCCTCGAGCTGTGAGTTACCTCAGTTCATCCTCAGCATTCCTCCATGACTGACATGGAGCTACACAGACATTGCACATACCGTACATACTTTATGGGTTTGTACGGGCACGTATTTCACAGCAAGATACAAGTAACTGTACATAATGTTTGATTTCATTTAATGTATTTCCTTCTATCTTAAATATTTGTACATATGGTCCTTTTGTGTAGTATCTGTAGCAACAGCTTTTCGTTATGCAGAACCTCAGTACCCTGATAGTTTTCTAAACAACCTCGTGAACAACATCTGGAAATTTCACACACGCCACATCAATTCTGGGAATTGTTTTGCAAAGTGAAATATTTCAAATCGTGAAATGTAGACGTATTTAAAATTCAGAACAAACTATTTAGTCATGGTTCCTCATTTCAAATGGGCAATAAATGAGACTGATATTGTCATGGCCTCTCTTTGCCTCTGTAGACTTTGGACTTTTTTTATTTTTAGACACTGTGTGAGATCAGCCAACAGAGCTGCTTCTATTTGTTTTAACTATTTACAATGAACTTATTTTCCATTCATTAAAGCACTGACCATACTGTTTCCATAAAAGTTATAAGGGGCAAACATATAAAGTATAAAGTAAATTGGCATTTGACGATCATAATGTTGCCTATTTTGTGTGTTTGTGTATATTTGTATATGTAGGTCAGACGTAAGAAGCTTGTTTTTTATGATATTCTGAAACAAGGGTAATTGTAACCCAGCAACGTGAAAAGCATCAACCAATACATTTTTTCAATTTTCATCCCCAAAAAACTCACCTTTTTTTTTTGTCAGCAAACAACCAGGATGACTCATAAATGTGTATGCATGCGCAGAATTGGGTGGCAAATGCTTTCCAAAGGCTTATGCGTCTCACAGGAATGTTCATCTAACTGTGGAAAAAAAGGCATATGCCACTTCAAAAACCGACCTTTGTCTGCCAAAAATATTTCTGAGTGCAGAACTGCGAGAATTCCTTTCGTTCGTCTATTTAGTCTCCAAACTAAACCCCCCCTCCTATATACACATACACACACATACACACACACACACACACACACACACACACATACACACACACTTTAAATGCCTTGGCTTAGCCCACCACTATAGTCATCTGTTTCTAGGTGAACTCCCGTTGCACTGGCTGATGATTGCCATTGAATGGCGCCATACAACCAGCTATGCTCTGACTTTGTCAGTTTAAAAGGCACGTGAGAGTAAATGGGGTTTGGGCTATCGTCTTACCCAACGCTTATATAATGCTGTAACACTGACCTACTTCCTGCTCCCACACTTTAAAATGTGACATCCACTGGGGGGGGGGAAAAAGTGTTGATAAAAGTGAACAAGGCTGACTGACCCATATTATCCTGCGATTCTCGCTAAAAAGAGAAAGTAACTGATAAAAAAGGCAAACTTTTCATAATCAACCCATATTTTTCGGTCAGGTTTAAATCTAAGATGGGATACTTTGAAGCTTAAAGGCTCGTTATAATGTTCCACAACAGTCCTGAACTTTTGCACAGTCAAATGCATGAGTAACACTTTATGCAGAGAATCTAAAGAGGAAATCTAGAAATAAAACCAGTGAGGGAAGCGTATCTGAGAGGTTGCCACAGGTACAGAAATAAAACCTGTAAACAACACAGCGATGTGCTATAAGCAGGTCTAACTTTTACAGTTCAATCAGTGGGGGAGTGAATGTTGGGGATACTGACACAATTTCCTTTAATCCTTCAAGAGCAGTTTAGTAGGTCATCACTGACGCAAAAGTGGAATGTGGGAGCAAATGCTTGCCGGCTCTCCCTTCCACCCACAGCAGCCCTCCACCGCTGATGCAGCACAACATGCCGCCTCCAACGTCATGCAGTTTTTCCTGTTTCACTATTAGTAAGGACATTTTTTTTTTCCTTGGGCAGCTGACAGGCTAAAACGTGCCACATAGGGAGCTACAGTGCCCGCTTTGTGATGTGCAGAGATCACGTATAGACCGTCACGTTCTGAGCTTTTGGCTCGGGTGTGACTCGGAACGTGACGGGAGCGCTGAGGAGGGGGCCGAGCCTGCAGGGCAGCAGATGACATGCCATGTTACTGAAACACAGAAACACAGACCTCCACCCGTGGCGGAGATGCACAGAAGTGTAACAAACGCAGCGTGAGCAAGGGTACAAGAGCACACACGATATGCCCTATATGCACCTCCTTATGGAAGTACATTTTCCAATAAATGTACATTTTGTCCCACTTGAATAACTTCAAGGTATTTGGTAGTGAAAAGTAGACTATAGATGACCTAGTTTGAATTATGGACACAATAAGCAGCCAACAAATAGTCCACTAGAACACCAGTGAATGCAACACCCTAATTTAATACAGTACACTTTAGCTAATCCTGCAATAAAACACAAACGCTGGCACTATAACAAAAAGCAAAAGCAGCCAAAATTCCACATCGCAGTTGTAACTGAAACCATTCTGAAGCATCTGCCAGTCACTCAGTGGATTTTGAGGAAATTTAAGGAGATTGGACAAAGATATGTACGCAGAGAGCTTGTTTCAGTCTTTTCTTGTCCTGCTTCACAGATCCACAGGAGCAAAGCAAGCTCCGTGCTGCGTTTCCTCCAACACAGAGCCAAGCGCGCCACACAATAACAGGTTGTAAAAGGTAAGCAGGGAATGGTAAGCGGAGCGTCCAAACAGCATAAATTACAGTGACGGTCTGGACTAAACAGCCACAGCAAGTATCTGCATACAAGCTGGGTTCAGTGTGCGACTGCCTACTTCCTCTGATGGAACAAATGGGGAAAATGAAGACACTGTTAAGTTATGAGATGAATGATGTGATAAAATGAATAGATTAATTAACAATAAATTTAGACAAACTGATAGAAGATTGGGTGATTGGGATTTGTGGAGGTTTACATTGTTTACTACTGAGTTCAGACATGTTTTAGTAAATACAGACACATATATGTTGATCTACAAAGTACAAATATATATGAGTGTTTAAATTCTAAAATAAAGTATGTACCAATTTGGAAAAAGAGCAGTAAATATAAATAGTATAGAATTCATGAGTAGTTTGATGTTTAAAGAGTTAAAATGAAGGCGGTTATTTTGTTGCGTTGAGCAAATATAGTACATTTGGGAGCAATCTGACCTTAAAAAAGCTTTTCATACACATATAACACTGTGTACCGTGGAGACTTTTAGCCGGTGTCTTTGTCTGAACCCATTTCGTCTTTCCTACACTGTAATTTTCGATGTAGACGTTTAGCAGCTTCTAATCTGCAGCTGACTGTCTCATATCTGCGCAACCACACGTACGCAGCCAAGTAACTGTTTGGATAGCTTTTACAAACAAACAGCGACTGTGTTATGAGCGTGACACATCTTTAAACACTGGATAATGGATTTTTATTTTAAAAGTCTGTCAAATACTGTTTGTTCTCCATCTCACACACGTGTTTTGAGCTCTCCTCGGAGAGCCTCTTAAATATCTTGACACTGGGTCAGTAAAATTCCCGGTGGACATTTAAAATGGGCTATTTTCGCAGTCAGAAATGAACAGATGTTTTTACTGTTAACTCTGGAAAATGACAACTGTGACTTTTCAAAAGCTGGCCCCACTGCAGCCAATTAATACAACTGTCCTCATTTCGCCTATTCTGAGATGCCAGAGCATAAAGATTGTATATCTGAGACGGGATGCCGCAGATAAGGTCGACACCTTGGCCAACACTGAGAGTAAATCAACTATACAGATGGAGAACTGAGGATTTACACGTACAGATGCAGATTTAAGGGGAAAATGTCACCATCTTCATCCTCAGATCTTTTCCAACTACAAAAATCTTAATCTAACAACGAGCCTCCGCACAATTTGCTTCCAGTCCATATTCACGCAGCTACTTTGTCAAAGCTTTGGGCTCAGGCATAAAAGAGACATGGACGGCCGTTTGAAGGCCACAGTTAAAAGATCCATCGGCGGTGCCAGGGTGGCTACCTTTTGCAGTTAGATTCATCCATTAGTGCTCCGTGGACAGACCGCTAATGTGCACCTTTGAATGTAAAACAGTGACTTGCTCTGTAGCCACGGCACCTTTCTGTTGTTACTTTCCCAAAACACAATATCACTTTTCATCAGTCTAGATGGGGTTTTTTCTACATTTTTTTTTCATAACTGGAGGGGCTGTTATGCTTTTTCCATCTCTCTTTGTTACTGTTACTGTCATCAGGGCTGCGGCTAACAGTTATTCTCAAAACTGATTCATTTGGTGAGTATTTTCTTAATCGTTTGGTGCAGAAAAGGTCAGGAAATAGTATGTCGAATACAACTGAGTCTAGTATAAAAGGTGCAATCAGTGAACTTTTGCTTATAAGAATTACTTAAGTGGTTAATCTACTATCAAAAGATTACGTTTCAGTCTGTACAATGACATGAGAGTTTCTAAGGTAAGGATAATCATCAGTTTAAAATATTAGCGACTGTGTTTTTCAGGGCGGTGAACTATGACTCCCAGTGTGCACTTGGCAAGGCCACGTGGACTACGCCGGCGACAGAGTTGATTTTATATTCAGCGGCTTCAGTCGGCTTCCTTTTAATTTCTTTGTTCCATGTAACAATGACACTGGAACAATGGGCCCGCCCCTGCTGCTAGAACTACGACCAATACAAGTACCTCTGCCACTGCTGTTATTATCCCTTTATTCCTGCTGCGATGGCAAGCGGACTGAAGGTCTGTGTGTCCTGCTTCTCCGTAGGAGGAGTGGGAAGTGTTTTACATGTCTGTGTCCAGGGGACTATCGTCTCATAATCTATCTCTTTTTATATTTTTTCCTATAGGACAATTTAACATTGTGTATTTGGATGTTTCACATATTACAATAAATAAAAAATATTGCCAAGAACCAGGACTTTAAATGTAACAAACATGCATTTTAATTCATTTTTTAAAAAATACACGCCCCAGTTAAAACACCATATTTGTGTGATTTTGTGCTCTTAACAAATTAAGTTTTGTCGGTTTATGTTTGTGCATTGTTATGATCTCTAAATATTTAATATTTAACAACAGTTATTAGAAGAGGATGTAGTAGTAGTGGTAAAAGTAGTCCAGGGATCTACAGCATTTGTTGTAACAATTAATTAGGTTAAAGTACTGTAGTAGTGGTAAATATATAGAAAGGTAAATGTACCTGCAGTCATAGTAAAATCATTAGTAGGTGTAGTATTAGCATGTGCAGCAGTAGCAGTAATGGATGTGGTAATATAATATAATATAATATATAAATACTGAAGTAATTCTGAAATACTGTAGTAATACTATACCTATTTATTGGTATTACACCCAGTGATGCAGTTTATTACATATATTTCTTCTTACAGGAAGGTAAGGAGAGAAAATAATGGCAGAGCTCAGCGTCTCTGCTTGCTTCTAGGAACTTATGGGTACTGTAGTTTTGGATGCATATAGATAAGGCAGGCAAGCCTTAAATCCTACAGTTACAGTACAGTATGTTCCAGGTTATTTCTGGTTGACTGACCTACAACTCCTGCAACTGCCCAGAAAAAGCACAATGCGTATTCCGTTACAAAGCACATGCAACGTCCTTTGACTTTTCCAGGAAGGAAACTGCAGATATAGTACACAAAGGAATTTAGGAATGTCAATATGGACTATGAAAGTTATAGACACAATGGTACTGGTGTTCTTTTTTAAAATAGTATTTATTTTGCGCAAATTTAACTAAATTTCAGACACAGACACTGTCAACAGCAGCCGACACTTTAAAGAGATTTTATTTTATATATCGTATTTAAAAGTCTGTTGGTTTAATGGAAATTTAGGTCCTGCACTTTAAAGCATTGCTGACATACAGCAGCCTGAATGTTTTCATTTGTGGGAGCTTTTTTTTTTTTTTTAATTTGCGTGACACTTTCACATGCGAAACAATCCGCGAGCTTACACAATGCTGTTAATTTTTAAACAACCAGCATCAAATGGAGGAGACAGACCAGCTATAAAAGTGTTACGCAACAATAATTTATAAAAACTGCCTGAAACAAAATTACTTTACCCTTATAATGAGCCAGATTTTAAACATGCTGATGTTTTTTATGCTTAAGTTCAAATTCAAACTTTCAGTGTATAACTTTTCTATTAGAATTGCTTGTTTAACTTAACTTAGCTTTCACCTATTTGGGAAAAACTATTTCATTACAGCGTTGACCAGGTTCTAATCTTGTACACCCTACTATCCTGCTGAAGAAAAGAAAAGCAACATGAACGTAAACAGTTCACGTCATACATTTAACTCACACTTAGTTTAAAACGAAGTATTTATGGGTACTAGACATATTAAACGATTTATGATGACCCTATTGCTTTGCATTGTATTTTAATAGGCTATCCAGTAAATATACAAGCCCAAGTACCCATTATTATTCCAAGATAATTTTATAAAAGTATATTTGCAAGTTTTGCGCCTCATAATGAATTATAAGCTCCTGTTGTATTCGCAATAAACAAGCATAAATGGTCTTTTACATACCTACCTTATAGATCTGTGGCACTGCACTACATTGTAACAGTAGTTTTTTTTTGGGGGGGGTAAGTTTTAGTATTTAATATTGTTTATTTTATTGTTTTGGGGCTAATGTTGATGTTGCTGTTGCGGCTTTAAAAAGTTTCGACAGCTGACATTACTGTAGTGCTTCTCGGTGTGGTTCAGAGGCGGCGGGGAGCGACTGCCTCCCTCTGCTGCACAGTGAAGGCAGCGCTGCTCTACTGATCTACTGACCCAGTTTTTTAAAAGAAGCTGAACGGCAAAGAAATACACGGACGAACCTCGTGAAACCACGTGACGAACTAAGCTCCCCGAGCGCACTTTGGTGAACGCTACGCTAATAAAAAACACTTTGGCAGGTTGAGGAAAGATGGCGGCCATGGCAAATAAGCTATATGGGTTTGGTTAGCGTAATAAAAGTATTTTTGTGTTAAGGTTGGGGGAAAATGGTCGCCACGGTTACAGTCACGTGGTTCCATGAGCTCGGTCCCTCTTGACACGGAACGAAGCACCCCCCCCCCCTCCTCGCGCGCACCGCCGGAGACGAGCACGTAGGACGGAATAATGAATGGACGAGCTTCCACCGGTGTGAACGGTTGCCAATCGGTATTTTAGGTACAGTAGGTTAGTAGGCAGGTGCCCGGCTGCTCCAGTCACCGGCGCGGCGGATGGTAACGCGTTACTTTAGCTATTACTACTCGGTTGGGCTCGGTGGTGCCGTTACACTCGCTACTGACAAAAGTAAGTGGTCGCTTGTGTTGTCACCCGTTAATATCACCATAAAGTTGAATTAATAAAATCCTGACAGTGTTCTTTACAACTTAGGTCACTGCGACCGTAAAACTGCAGCCTAATTGCCTAAAAGTACTTTTTTGAAGGTTTACATCTTTGACTTGGATTTGTTTTCTAGCCAAAGGATGAAAAAGGGAACAAAATGTGTCTGCTAACGAAACAGCAAGGTGAATTAAACACAGTTAACAGAGAAATTACTGTCGCCCCCGAGTGACCCGTCCCCGAGCACCTACCTGCTGGCTTGTCCGCCGTCCCGTCAGAGCCACCGGCCGACATGCCTACAGACTGGAGCCGGTGTGCCCGGTGAAGGCTACGGAGCGCCGCCGCGCATGTGGAGCCACCAGCTGTAGTAGTAGTACAGAGGAGATGAGGGGAGGAGGGAGCAGCGGAGAGCCGGGGTGTTGTATAATTGACTTCATTTTTTTCCTCACCCTCCTCCCGTACTGTTTTTTTTTACAAAGGAGGCGGAGTGGGAGGGGAGTCGGGGGGCAGAAACGTGAAGGACGGGTGAGAACGGAACACCCGCGTCCTTTAGGAAACACAGGAAAGAGGGAAGAGTTCACACGTCTCCTCCTTCGTCGCTTTTTTCGTTCATTCATGCCGGTGCGGGCTTGTCAGAGCGTTTTAGGACAGCTGCGCTCCATTCACTTCAGCTTGTCTCACTTATGATTCAGCATTACTGCAATCTCAGAATAAAGGGGGGGGGAAAAAGGCATACAGTCCTGACAGGTTTTTTTCTGCATGGAGCCGATGACATTTTGTGAAATGTAAGCAATAGACGCAGCATCAGAATGACTGTAATCTACTGTGAAGTTTAGAAAAAGCTAAATCCTTTATGCCCTGTGGCGCATTTTCATTTGATGCCACCGTACAAAACAAAGACGCACTCAAATACGAGGGTCTCGCATTTTGGCTGCAGTGAACAAAATGTTCTACTGATCAGCATTTCCCATCAGAGAGCTTGTAAGTTGTGATTCGCACACGATGTTAATTGTCTCAGAGTGGTCTATCAGGAGACGTGCAATCAGACTGTGGCAGCGCCGACAGAATAATTTTATAAGGAGAAGCCTTGACGAGGCGGCGGGAGATTGATTCACCCGGTGCTACGCTCGTTTTGGTAATCTGAAAAAGGGATGAGCGCGCGTCACCGATCTGACTCTGCTACGCTCGGTTTTCCCCAAACACTGCGGCGATGTGGAGGAGGTCTCACTCTTTCCTTATTTCCTGGCACGGTCCATCATCACAATCACACCCATCGTTAAATCAGTACATTAAATATGGATATGAACACGCTGTGTGATTTTCTATATTAACAACATCCATATCAGGCCAATGTTATTTGACTCATTTTACGTAGCATTGTTCCAGATGTATGAGTAAACAGGCAACAGATGCTCTACTTTGATTAATAATTTGTGTCAGATATAATTCTTTCCTACAAAGGTTAAAAAGTGCCTCCCTCATTCAAAAATTCTGAAACTATTTATAAACATATACTATACAAACACTGTTCATCACAAACACAAGACGCTTCACCGTAAAGTCCATTCTCAGTGCATGCACAGCAGTTTCTAGTTTACACATCACATTTTGTTTCATAGTCATGCTCATGTGCATCTCAGACAAATTCCCTGTATGTATGCAAATTGGCAGATTGTGACTGATTCTTTTGATACTACTTTTGTAGATTTATATAGTAATGGGGTGACGTCTGTGTTCACACACAACTGCAAGTCATTTTTACTATTTATATAGGCTATAGCCACATTTTTGTACATCGTCAAGGATGCAACATTGCTAAGGTTTGGGGCTGGGTATTTAAAACACTTTATAAAACTGTTATAAGGAGGGCACTAATGGTGGCCAGCAAGTGAGGAAATATTACTGTGTTTTACATAATTACATTGACTCGGTAACATTGTCTGAACCCCATTAAAGTAGTCAAATAAATGTTGGCCTACAAAAATGTAGTCAGTCCCAAACGTTTTAGCCTGTGTGCCTCAAAAGAATGAGAATGTATTATTTTAAACGTTTTGAGTAACTGGACGTTCATCTTCTCAAACATCACAGCTATCTATGTGAAAAAACGACAAAACAAAAAAAGTACTCAATGTTCTGGGTAATTGTTCTAACAGTGCCCTCATTCACCCTAGTTTTAAAAAAAAAAAACTGAAAGGGGGAAAAAGTGATGCATCACCTCTGATGTTGACGATCTTTGGCCCTCACCTACATAGTGTAATTTGAGACCTTTGCACGAGACTTTACGTAAGAGAGAAGGCTGCACGTGCCAGCGAAAAACGTGTTGACCTATATATTATATAACTCTGTGGTCACGTGGCGACAGTTGACTCGTTAACCCATTTAAAGCCCGTCTGCAGAGAAAGTACCATGTCCCCGTGCACTCCACCAACCCGGAAGCGTCGCTAGTGGGCAGGAAACACGAGCAGGGATCGATAACGCAGCGTTCTAATAAACATTTCGGGAGATATCATTGACATTTCAAGTAACAGTAATATACTGATATGATGTAGGAATAGGATATATGATATTATAGGAAATATTTCATAATAACCCGAAGTGGGTTCTTTTTAGTGTCATACACACAGATAATAATCTTCATTTGGTGTTCATTTAGCTCAATATTTAACACGTTGATTTAAATATATCCATGTTACTTTACCCTCACTGTGTTAACAAACATAGTGTGTCTTCTGTACCTACTTTCTGTGCTTTAGCGCCTTTTTCGCGTTTAAAGCAACACTCTGTTTGGCTGAAGGGGACGGCGAGGTAGGCAAAGAGGTTGGAGCCCTTGTTTGCTCCAGGTGTGACTTCTTTCTGAAGCTTTGGATCTTGCCGTGGGCGTCCTGTTTGTGACCTTTCTGCGTCAGTCGGCTCCGCCCCTGCACGGCTCTCCTGAGGGGAGCGCTGTTTTTTTTCTGAACTCATGTCAGAAGAATGTCACTCCCGCTCTCTCTCTCTCTCTCTCTCTAGGACACCGTGTTCCTGGTTGGGGCTTGGCCCGCAGTTACGGAGCCAGCAAATATTTTCGATGTCCTCGTTTCATCACCAAGTGTTGTGGTGATTTTTTTGATTTTTAAAAAAAAACATGGGTCAACTTTTAACCCGAGGTAAACAACTCCATATAAACCAAACAAATCATCCTTATAGAACTTTGTCGTTTATGCAGGTTGGCATCACATGCACTGATAATAAGGCTTTTCATGTCATAGTTGAACATTATGCAAATTAGAGCTTTGTAACCTGAGATTGCCTCACCCCTCACCTAACGCTATAAATAAAATGAAATAGCTGCAGAACTGAATTCCAAGTTCAGGTGGAAACAGCAGAACTCATGTGTCTCATCTGTCATGTTTATAAAGAGGATGGATCTTTATTAAATGCTGGGAAAATAAAATAAATCTTTCATTGTGAAGATTTAAATCGCACACTTAATGGTAAAATATAATGAAAGCAGTTCTTAAAATCCAACAGCCGAATAAATTTAGATATTTGAATTAAGTACTGTTTTTAGATAATAACGGGGTCAAGACGTGGCACTGTCACCTGCGCATCATGGTGCGTTCACAAGCACGTGAGTAACCTGGTTGTTGTCGGCTTTCTGCAGTAACCTGATTTCTTAATGGAAACCAGAAACCCGGTTTCCTTAATCGGGGTAAGGGATTAAAAGAAACCCGGTTAACTAGAGTTTTGCTGCGGGGGAAAAAACTTGATTTCTTGGGCATTCACGCACTTTATAACGGTGTGAGACGGTGAAGGACTGGAGACAGCGTGAAGTGACGCTGTGGATGCAGTGCGAAAAGATGACTGGTTTATATGCGAGTCCATGGACCGAAAACAAAGACATATAAAGTCGGAATAAAACTGAAATAAACAACAGCAAATAGCAAACAGCAAATAAATAATTCTGCGAACGTCAAATCAATATTCACAGCACACAGAAAGTGTGTCGTTAGGATATAGTCTACAGAGATCTATATAGCACCAGACTGCGTCACATCATTAATATACTGCTGCTATTAAATATGGTGGTTAAAAATACTATAAACCTGTGGAACAGATGAGATATTTGTTGAGTTTCTAATTGTATTATATTTGTGTAGTGTGACAAAATTAATGCACTAAAGACTGTTTTTTGCAACCAATTTAAAATTATTATTATTCATGTAACTATTATTATTTGAGTGAAAATGCTCCACAGTATTTGTGGTTATTGCTGTCAAATGACAGACTGAGTTGGGTTTTAGGAATTGAGAAACACTGTCCTCAATTCAACCCCAAGCTTCTAAAAGGTGATTTTAAAAATGGCATGAATATTAATCAGACAGATGGCTCTGTCCAAAGGGCGGCATTTAACTCTTTATTAGGAATGATCTACCAGCCTTAATGAAGAAAGACGGGTTGCACTTGGCAACAATTGTCAAGCAATGAGCCAGTGTGTCCATTCATAAGATCCTGAGCAGCTGAAAATACATTAGTGTATATCAAGAGCTCCCTCTAGTGGCCTCGGTGAATCACAGCAGCAAGATGGACCACTTTTAAAATGCAGATGAAACTGCGACTAAAATATATTGAATGACCTGTCACACTGTTTCAGTTTCCATTCATTCCAATCATTCATTTTTGTATTCATGATTGTTTCTAACTGTGTATAGAACACGAAAGAGAGAAGAAATAAAGGCATTTGTTTGAAATTAGGTAGTTCATCACACAAAGTTTATCAGGTCACCACTCCATGTGGTGCATGTTTGAATTTTGCACTATAATGGTCATCATCATCAACTAATTATGCTGAAAACAAGGGTAAATATATAATTTACACAGGTCTTGCCACCACGTGGAATGAGAAAGACTTGTAATCTTTCAGTTTATTAATAAATATGTTTTTCAGGAAGCCAGTGAAGTCAAGAGTCTAATTTTACTCCAGTAGATGCTATATTCATATAAGGTAAATGATCTACCAAACATCAACCTACACTCCTGTAATAGGCACTCATGCCTTTTTTATGTTATGCAAAAGTAATTTGCAAGTCCTCACCTGGGTAATGGTGTCAAAATAAAGAGAAATGTATGTTTTCCATTACTAGAAATGGCTATTCTATGTATCTATCTATATCTATATACACACACACACACACACATATATATAAGCCTCACAGAATACACAATGAAATGATAAAATGTATTTCCTCTGTAAGTATTTTGAATTAAACCATCAAGAAATATGATTGAGATGAAGATCATTCAGCTTTTTGAGATTTCACCATCAGTGTAATTGCTTTTGCCAAACTATAGATACCAATTCTATACAGTCCAGGTTAAATTTACAGTAAAGTTACAGAGTTAGAGTAGATTTCTCTAGCAACCATTTCTAGTAATGGTAAAGTGCTGTATGAGATTATTGAATTAGAGGTTTCGCCACTTGCCACTTGTTAACAGAACCTTCGGGGTCTTAATCTAAGACCCACTTGCTTCCCACCGTGCCAGGAAAAAAAAGCTAAGACTTGTTGTGTTTAATTTTATTATTTTAGGCATTTTATCAACATAAAAACTCATTGATGTGAATGAATATATTAATGAGCATTTCATCCTTCACTCCACACAGTTTCCTTCAAGTGTCTACAACAATATGTACACAGCTTTACACAAAATACCTCATAACATAAAGTCCTGGCCTGCAGAGGGCTTTTCATAAACCTTTTATGAGTGAATTCTTGCTTTAACAAGGGGGAAAATTGCATATAATTAGCTAAGTCATGGGGCCTTGAGGATTCCGGGGCTTCTAGGGGATATGATCTGCCTTTACCGTGTTATGTTTCTGGCAATTGCTTCTTTAAAAGAGCAACCTCCTTGAACCCCCTTGATCAGTCATGAAATATTATGCAACATTGATCTGTCTAACAACACACAGAGTCAGTCAATAATCCAGTTTGGTCCTTCACAAATGAATTGTCTAGCTTAACTCATGATAAAAGTGAAACATTTTCCTCAACTCCTCTCAATCTCATGGAGAATTGATGTCAAAATGAATCAGCTCCCTTTAAATAAAGTGGCGCAGTAATGGATTTCAAGTCATCTTGAACATACATAGAATTGTATGGATCCCAAATGTAAATGTAGAATATTCACCCTCATTTCCCATCTGCTCTGCATCTACTCTAGAAAACAAAAAGCGTGATCACCTCTCCATTACAACACAGAACATGAAGCTGACATTGAACAAGGTCACACATCACCTCACAACAGAAAGCACTGAGGATCTACTTCGTGAAAATGCGGTGAACCCGCTGCACTCACGCAGTCACACTCACTCGCACGCTAGTTTTTATTTTTATGAACAATCTTAATGGTTTGGCTGTGAAACAGGACGCTTTGATTACAGCAGTTTGGCGTTTTCTACGTTGCGTCACTGTGTTCCAGTGATAAGACACAACCAGGAATCTGTAGCGGTAGCCTTCAACAGAGGTTCCCATAATGCATCAGTCCTGCAGCCTGAAAAGGGACACACTCCGCCTGTGTGAGCAGTTTATTGCAAAACCTTTTGCTTTTTCGAGCAGCGCCGTCTTAGCTAGAGATTCAGTATGCGTCCTGCATCATACTTGCAGTTTTTAACGGAAAGACAGTAAAAAATGATCTGTTGATAATCGAACTGACATCGCACCAGCAAAGTCGCATCTTTCACCACAGTGTCAATGTCTACATTTAAAGAAAACGTCACAAAAAATGTTTTAGCAAAACCTCCGGTATCTGTATCACTGTAAAAGCCTTGCGTTTCTGCGGAGAGAATGTCTTCATTTGCTTACTTAAGCTTAAAGTTGATAGATTTGGCTGACAGCAAGAACAGCGTGTGTGTGTGTGCGTGTGGACACACACTCACATGTGCAAGCCACAGCAGTTTAGTAAAGTACCAGGCACTGTGTCCTGGGGGTTAGCCTGGGTTAGAATCATGTACATTTGGATTTTCACTGTGGGGGAAATTACTGCTCAGTCAGGTTTGTTTTACTGATGTGACGCAGGTTGTTGGATATCTTCTGTCAAATGAATGGGCACTCCAAATCAGTTTAGTTGTCATGGGGAGGACAACTCAGACTCTGAAAACAGTTGATTAAGATCTTCTGCGGCTCTGGAGGGAGTGTATTAAAGTCTGAAAAAACCCCTAATGATGTTGCTGTGTTGATAGTTAACTGGGCAGTCTGACAGGCATATACCAGACAGGTAGAGAACATCTAAGGCTGGAGATATACTTGCCTTTTGACTACACACTTACGTAAACAACCAGCTGATTTGTGAATGTAATTGTTTCTATACTTGCTGTTGTAGTATGTGCGTTACTGGAGGACACCACTAGATGGCACACAAGAAACATCAGCCCACGTCCAACTTCTGCATTAGCCATTGATGTAAACAGTAAACATGGCGACATTCAAAGAGGATACAATTGAGTTAATTCTGAGATCACAGCAGAGAAAGACTGCAGATGATATGTAATGCCACTTAATTAAGCACCCTGTGACGATGGCGGCTTCGCTTCTGTCATTTTGCCAGTGTGAGAAATTCCTAATGTAAAGCACCACCAGTGTTTTCATATGTGCAACACGCAGTGTGCCAGTTGGTTCAGCAGAGCAGCTGCTGCATCTGCAATGCCACCTACACTGCACTGCTGTTCGTGTACGCATCCTCGAAACAGACCCAGGGTACGGGAGGCAGCCATCATGCACACATGTACATGTATTTAACAGCAAGTATATCAACCACATTATGAAAGCCAGCATTAAGTTGCATAAGTGTGTAGGAACCGTTGGTTTTGGAACTTTCACCATCACTGGGACTAAAAGTCAAGACATCTCGGCCTTCACTTCACCAATTTTTAGCTTTTTTTTTTTTTTTTTTTTTTTTAAAGGGTCCCTGGGCTTTACTGACGTGTACTCAGTCCCTGGAGTGCTCCTTTAAATTCTTGGGAAAACTAAATGACCTATTGGAAAATCACCCAGTTTAAATACACTGAATATTTGCACAAGATCAAGTCATTTGTCAACATCAAAAAGACATGAAAATTAATAAATAATGCAGAACTACACCTGTCATCCCTATGTTGCACATTGCTTATGCTGTTTCCGAACATTTTTTAAATAGTGTGTCTGGCCAATTTGAACAGGGCTGCCTGGGTGAATCACAGTTTAAGAGATGAACAACAGGGGCTGGTACAGATGTGTTATGATACACTCGCTCTAATTTAGCAAACTCCAAGACCACCTTCTATCTAATTTCTCAGAAATAGCACCACAGACAGTCTAATATGGGATTCCTGTGGCGTCTACAGCTGAACCAGGTCCAATACAGTGAAGTCATCAGTACGTTTCCATGTATGTACATTTATAGCTGTTCTTGGGTTTTGACACTCGACAGATATGGTAACGGAGAAACATCCGTCACTTCACGCTCATTTTCTCAAGCGTAGAACAGAAATGGCAAATTATTCCATTACCGGGTTTCGCTCTCTTAGAGGTGTTATTGTAAGGTAGTTTTGAGTTAAGTGCAGTAAGCGACGGTTCCATCTGAATATGTGCTCAGGTCACGATGTGTGATGATCAGGGCTCTTTGGTAGCTAGCGCCGTGTTGAGTCACAGCACTGAGCAGACGTGACGGTTAAATGGGTTGTTTTGCTGAGAGAGAGAGACAAGCCTGGCATTAGCTTTTTATGGTTATGGAAGGGTTTTTTTTTCTTTTTTTGGAGAAATTAAGAACAAATACACCCGATGGACGCTCAACTCAACAGGAACAAAGACATAAATGTGTCTGAGATATCCTCCTTGTTAATCCGCTCTCATTTAGTTTATCTGATCTACGTTAGTTTAATCTTTACCTGACAGACAAAGACATTCTGTTCATTGTGTTTGCCTTGACACATTGTTTTTATGACCCCTCATTTTATTATGTGGCTGTTTTTCATCACCTTTATCACTTTATATGTTTTATCACTCTGCGTACAGGCTAAATATGACAGAGTTTTCAGTTTCTCTCAAATGGATTGATAAAGCTTATAAATTGCCAATTTCCCGTTTAGTTCCTGTTGCTTGTCTGCTCCTACAAACAGCTTTTTACATCTACGAGTAATTTATACCCTCTAATTAATGTCCAATCACATAGCTGAAACATCTGGCTAAATACTATTTAAAGGCACTTTGCATGTTTTGTCCATCTAAGAATGAAGTGACTGGCCCTCAGTCTTGTTAGAATTAAAATCGGGAAATATCAATTACCACACCACTGATCTGAACCAAAAGAAACAAAGCTCTAAAAAGGGAAGTGACACACTCGGCGCTTTGTCTGGCGTGAGCGAATGGGCAACGCTCCACGGTAACGGATGTCAAGCCCAGGGTAAACTGCATTCACATGTTTCCTGGCAACACGTTGTTCCTCTGGGAGAAAAGCAACAGCGGCGAGGCAACGCTACAGGGCGAGTTGCCCCGCAGAGCCAACACAAAGTGGCACTGTGTATCGCCGCCATGACGGTTCGCAGGAGGATTCCAGCATGTTTTGAATTTTTGCTCATTTTCCATCCCTTTAATGCTTTTTGGAACTAAAAATAACTTTTCCATCGCGAACAATTCAGTCTCCTCTGTCAACGTGAAACAGGCAAAGATAACTAGAAACTGTCACTGACAATGCTAACATGTCCACGTGTTTTAGCATGGCATCATTCGCTAATTAGCACTAAACACAAAGTGCAGCTGAGGTTGAGGGATCATCGAGGTGATTCACCCTCAGGGGAACATGCCTTGTCTGTAAACCTAATATAACACAGTCATGTAAACATATCTTCTATTGCTTCAACCGAATGCAAACTGAGCTTCTATTGGTATCCACTAGCCTTTTGCTAAATAACTAGGGTTTTGCTACCAAGTACCTGCACCGTCGCAATCTCGAGCGACTGCCTCTTCTGACATTGCGTAGCTCTACCTCCTGTTAAACGCAGCCCAGTCAAACCAAAGGATACATATACAAAAACAAACTAAAGCTTCTGAAAGCCAGAAGAATCTGAAATTAAACATTTTTCACACCTTTAGCTTTTAAATGCATCGCGTTCTCTTGAATGTAATGCAGAAAGTGAGCCAAAACCCTGGAAACAATGCTGGAACTATCCCTGAAAACCCATGAACCGAGTATAACAGTATATGTGAGAACAAGCGAGGGGTACCTGTTCTTACTAACCAACCGTTCAGACTTTGACTACAGTGTATAGAGCTTGTCCCTGTTTGCATGAGAGCTAATTTAGCCACCAGTGTGAAACTATCGCAGTGAAGATGTCAATGCAGTGATTTGTATTCCGTCCTCATTCCCACTCACGCCTTCAGGCAGTGAAACAAATCTTCCACGGAAGCAATGTGCCGCTAAACATGCAGATATGCTGATTTAGTGTCCTAGTTAGTGAGCTGGCCTGAGAGCTGTGGCTAAAGACGGCACGTGTATGAGATATAAACAACCGAGGTAATGCGGTAACGCTCCTTAGTTTCCGAGCTCTTGGCGGTTCTTGCGGCGGCTGAGCAGACCTAAATAACTTGTGATGAGGGTTAAATTTATACTGAGAGGCTGACGGCGCAGCCTTCAGCACCAGCGGGGCTCCGCGGCCCGACCCTGTGTCCGTAAACGTCTGTTTTCTCCCCACGACTCCGTCTCCCCCTGTTGCACCATGTCAGGCCTTCCCTGCCTTCATGTATGTGGGGATGGTGCCTCGCTGAGTCAGGCCCTCGAAGCGTTTGTACGTGTAGTTGAGGAACACCCAGTCCTTCGATTTGAAGTCCGGCTCTGTTGCACTTGCTGTTGATGAACACAAAGCAAAAGGTGGAGTTATTTTAACAGCCACTTGGGGGCGCTATGGATCATACTGTAGAAACGGGAGGCCCATGAGAATATTAAGAAAGTGATCAGCAAGAAGCTTTTGTCAAGTTCCCTTTTGTTGAGACAAGTTTCTGTATGTGTGGAACAGAAAGCCAATTCAAAGTGTTTTTCATCAAACATGAAAGGAATCAAGATTTTTTTTTTTTTTAAAAAGCAGAAAGTGAACCAGAATCTGTTTTATAAAATAAATAAAATGATTTTATTTTTTAATGCTTAAAGTGCTAATATGGGGTTTTCCATCAGAATAACTCATTAACGAACCTGGCTGAAGAATGTCTGATTCGGGGAAGTCATCAAAGTTCGAGGTGTCGTCGATGCTCTTGATTTCAATAGAGATGGCTGCTGGCCGCTCCCTGAGGAGGCAAGACAGAGAAACCCATAGATGGTTGAGGAAGAAGAAAGGAGACTAAAATAACAAACATTAAATCCTCAGGGTGGGCGCCTATCCATTTAAGCTTCAGAATGGCATCTTTCCTAAAACTGCTTGGTGCATGAGCAAAGTAACTTTTCACACATGGAATACGTGACATTTCCAGCCTGTCTTTGTATTAAAAGTAACAACCTGTGGTCATTCAGACTGTTCCTAACAGTTTTATTCAGACATTTACAAACAGAGCTTTTGTTCCTAAGCAACATCAAGAGCAGTGTTCTCTAGTGTTGAGATTAAAGTGTTTTCTGTCCTCAGGAGCAGCATCATGAAATAAAATACGTTTCACTGTCGATGCCTTCATTAATGCTCCCTGCAACTGAAAGCTGTTTTAAACAGGTCCTGGATGTCTTAAAAACAAGCTTTTGAATTGAAGTTCAGCCTCTGAGGAGGCGCTGATTGGCTGCCTGAATGACGTAAGGAGGAGGAGGGTGCAGAGCGGTGCAGGACCGGTATCCAACATGGCTACCGCTCCTGACAAACAGCCCGCGGCTGTACGCTATAGCTACGACCCAGAATCTGACCGCGAACAGCGGAGGAAACGGTTGAAAAGAATAAAAAAATAAAACGCAGCCACGGTCTCCTCTGGTCTTCTGGGGCTGGGACAGAATATCGGCATTTGTGTTGGTGTTTACAGCCAACAACAGAGCAGTCTGCATGTCTGGCTCTGACTGATGACATCGCGACACACCGCTAGCTTACCGCTGGAAACAGCAAACTTCACCCTTCCTGTGGTTACGTAACGACAGGAGCTGTAGGAGCCCCATTTTACCAGAGGGTGGGTTGTAGCGACGATGCAGGACTTGTCTGCCTTCCTCACTCTCTGAGCTGGTAGGCTGAGGGGGGACTAGTGGTGGACTCGACCACCACAGGGTGAGAAGTTAAACTGGACAAAGACATGGTTTGCAGGGGAGGTTGAGTTACTCTTCAACCTCTTCATTAAAATGATTTCATTTTCTCGGAGCGTCCCTTTAAGCACGTTTGCTGCTGTAGCTTTCAGTTTGATCCACTTGAGTAATCTTGATGTTTTGAAATGTCAGGCGATATCCGCACTGCCGCATATGTTCCCAATATGTCTAAGATGTAAACATTTATTTGACAGTATATAATGTAGAGTAAGTGTTCCTAGTAATATTTATGTCACAAATATTATACACATGTATTATTATTAGGGGTGGGACTTAATTACAATTAATTAATTAATTACAAAAAATTAACACGTTAAAAAAAATTAAAGCATTTAATCGCAGTTTGCATTCTAAACAACGCGGAACGTTTGTCAGTGCACGATTTCCGAGTACACCGATTGCACTGATGCACACGTCAGAGCTCGGCTTATGGCTACCAAAAAGCGTGGTTTTGTGCAAATTGTGCAAAAAAAGAGTTTGCATCCCACCGAAGCACTTCAACCCTACGGTACCGTCTAAATGCAAAGCATGTTGCAGCGAGCACAGAAACCGCCGGAGCTGTTAGCGCTAGCAGTCCCGGTCCGACTACGAACAAGAGGTGTCGGCTAGTCGTGGGCGGATCGATCCAAATATCGATATTATTGTTACCAACGTTGGTATTGATATTGATCGATACCATTGTAATGAGATCGATACTTTACTCTTTCATCAAAGAGGTGACCTGGCTGTCTGTGTATGTGTAAGTGCTGCTCCTGTCACAGTGTGGCAGACGCACTTGGCTCCTCCTCCCCCTGTTGTTTTGATGTTGTACTGAGAATTTTTATTTAATTTTTGTATTGCAGTTTCTGATCACTCTACCTGGAAAGAAGAATTTGTTTTAATTTGTCCTCGAGTGATAATTTTGTGCACTTTGATTGGTTAAGAAAAAAAAATCCAGACATGACCGTGTTTGAGGGAAAAAATTTTTTGTTACTGTTCTATTGTTTCTGAACAAAAACCTTTATTATGATAATAAGGTATTTTCTATTTACCTATAAACTTTGCCCAAATTCTGTCCTGGGTTTAACTAATTAATAATCCAAAGGAAAAATCACAAAAACACTTAAAGGTCATAAAAATTCATTCAGATTTAGCAATTTGATGATGCATCCACCTTAATTATTATAAAATATCAGTATCAGTATCGGTATCGGCGATATTGGCCCTGTATTTTCTTAGTGGTGTGCAGTATCGCACACCACTAGTGTCGGCAGCCCAAACACGATCTAATAACTGGCTTCAGGACCAAAATTAGTAAGTGTTATAGCCTAATGTACAAAATAATTTATGCTAAGGGTACTTAAGGTACTAAAGGAGATTTAAGCCTTTCAAATGACCATTTATATTTCTAGTTATTTTACCAGAAGAAGAAAGAAGAAGTAGAAATTGCACTTTATGTTGAATTGCTGGGTTTTGGGTTTTTTTACCATTTAAAGTCAATACTGTTCTGAAAAAGTACTTAAAGTACTTAAAATGGCACTTTAACTTTAACTTTCTGTTCAATTTAAGCCAGGGATATTTTCTATTTCTTTTTCTACTGTTTTGAATTGAAATGCAATTAAATGCATTTTTCCAGACATTAAAAGAGCTTGAGTTTACAATATTCATGTCCATTCAAATCCATTCAATCCAATTAAAAAATGTTGCTTTTTGGGGCAAATATTGTTATGCGATTAAAACGCAATTAATCAAGATTAATTAATTACAAAGCCTCTAATTAATTAGATTAATTTTTTTTAATCGAGTCCCACCCCTAATAAAAATATACAATTTGCACACTTGCACTCCTGCTTAACTCCACACTATGGGGTGATGTCAGACCATGAGGCCTTGCCTTGCTGTCAGATAATCATCAGCAATTGTTAGTGCCCGATAAATACAGCTATGCTTGAGGTCAGCTGTACTGTTGCTCTCACATTCGCACACACATCTTTTAAAATGAAACTGAGAGAAGGCCAAGTTAACGTGTGCTATGGACTCCAACCTCTCATAGTGCTCCATCTACCTTAAAGACAGTTACACCTATTACCTAAATGGCAACATTGTAAGAAAAAGAAAAACCTCCTGAGCAATCTGTGTATGAATGGCTAAATAAGACTGAAATTTTAGATAGAAAGACAGAAAGAAATTTTGAAAACATGCCAACATACACACCAATGTAAAAACCCAAGAATGGCTGAAAACTGCAGGAAATATAAAATAAATTTGGCTAAGAAATATGGAGAATTTTACAAATCTCAACTATTGTGAAAAAGGTTTAAGTGTTGTGAACCATTCAAAGTTTGAATGGCTTTTCATGCTGACATTATGAATGACTAATTAAGAGTTGGATATTTTGAAGATTGTTTATTGTGACTGTCAAGGTCATTAAGCTTGTTTTGTTCATCAAAGACATCAAAGAATAGAATGTTCGGATGCCTGCAGAGCATTGTGACATCAGTCAGATATAGGTTACAATATCTGCGGTCACTGATTTCAGCTTGGATCATTTTTAAGATCATCAAGCGCCATGTCACGAAGACAGAATTCGAGGACATTTGTCAACTCCAATTATGCACACGGCCATAACAGAGCCATGGAGGACTTGAGGAGACAACTGGAGGCTGAAAAGCGGGAGATGGAGGACAAGCTAAGGACCACAGCAAAGATCATGGTCCTGAAGGAACGACAGACTTGGGGAAGTGAAAGACAGCAGCTGCTCCACAAGCTGTCCTTCACTGAAGAGAAGAACGCAAAGCTGAAGGCCCACCTCCAGAAAGCACAGGAGGCGATTGGTCTGAGGCAAGAAGAAATCTCATCTCTTCATAGAGGAGAGCCATCGCAAGGAGCTTTCAGAGAGAGAGGAGGGCTTTAGGCAAGCGCTCTCAGAAATACAGGAGACCTACCTGAAAGAGCTCTCCAAAAAAGAGGAGAGCTTCAAGAAACAGCTCTCACAAAGAGAGGAGAGCCATGTCAAGGAGCTCTCAGAAAAACACGAGAGCCTCCTCAAGGAGCTGTCAGAGAGAGATGAGAGCCACCTGAAGGAGCTCTCCGAAAAAGACGAGAGCTTCAAGACAGAGCTCTCACAAAGAGAGGAGTACTACCAGAAGGAGCTCTCCGAAATAGAGGAGAGCTTCAAGAAACAGCTCTCACAAAGAGAGGAGCACCACCTCAAGGAGCTCTCCGAAAAACATGACAGCCTCCTCAAGGAGCTGTCAGTGAGAGATGAGCGCCACCTGAAGGAGCTCTCTGAAAAAGAGGAGAGCTTTAAGAAAGAGCTCTCACAAAGATACTTTTCCTGCCTTACCTTTCCTTTCCTTTCTTTCCTATCTTTATCCAAATATCAAAAAATATCTATATAAAAAAAAACTTTTCCTGCCTTTCCTTTCTTTATCCATATATATATATATATATATATATATATATATATATATATATATATATATAAATTCCTGCCTTCTTTCCTATCTTTATATATTAAAAAACAAAAAACAAAAACATTATTTACTTTTTGTGAGCAAATACAACACTCAGATATGTTAGGTCACATGTACTGAATACATACAAACATCATGATTAGTACAATTAATGACAACATCTGATGGATCGTCTCAAATTAGAGATCACTCAAACACAGGTAAGATAACTTTAATACAGTAGACTAAATTAGTTACTAAAGTGAAAAATAAAGTCCCAGTACAAAAGTGTATTTTTTACTTTTCATGAAAAAATATATTATAGCTGTGCAAAAAGTCGCTGCTCATTTGTTAACTTCCAGCTTATCAGCTTCCTTTCTTAATGTTACTACTGTAACATAATGGCCAGAGGCTTGACTCCCTAACACTGCTGTCATCAGGAGCAATGCTTGGATGACCAACAATACCACCCCCCCAAAAGAAATCCCATGGAGCTGGATGGTTATCTTTGCATTTATCTCTGTGATGACAGAATACGTTCCTGTTTCTCTCAGAGGAACATTGGCATACCATCAGCATCTAATTATTATATCTATCACAAAATCATATTAGGTCATATTGGTGTAAAACCCACATTGAATTTTTATTGGATGTAGGTTTGGCTTAATTATACTCTGTGCCACCACATTTATGTGTGTGTGTGTGCGTGTGTGCGTTCGCGTCTGAAAGGGGTTTCGTGCTTCAAGTACCTGATGTGCTCCCAGTCCACCGACTCAAAAAACTGATGGCTCTTGATCTCCTCCACGCTCACGGCTCCAATCCTGTTCTCTGCATCGGTGCAATACCTGCGGCCCACAAACAGCACACTGATACTGCGGAACTGTCCGATAAACCTGTGTATACGCATTATTTAGAGAGCAAGTCGCCGTTTGCAGCTACGTGAGCTGAAACTAAAATGCATCTTAACCTTAATATCAAGTCTTTGGCCCTCTCTGAGATGGGGACTTCGGGTGGGAAGACGAGGGTTTCTTTCCAGTTCATCACCTTCCTGTACGTCTCCTGCGGCGTCTCGGAGCAGAAGGGTGGATAACCTGAACACAGCGAACAAGCGTCTTATCAAAAGCGAGCCCGCTGACAGCACAGATTACCCAACATCTACAGCGTGAACGTATTAAGCATTCAAAACAATGATTCCCGATTTCTGTGATTTTCCAGTCTCACCAATGAGCATCTCGTACATGATGACACCCAGAGACCACCAGTCGCACAGCTTGTTGTATCCCGTCTGCATGAAGACCTCAGGGGCGATGTAGTCTGGCGTCCCCACGGTAGAATAAGCCTGGAAGTTCATTAAAGATATAGAAATTCATCCACTGATTAGTCAGATATGCTTAATTCATGCTAATAAACTGACATTAAGGTACTTTAGCCAGGATTTAGAAGCTGCTCTGTCAATTTTTGCAGAAAATGGGAAGCTGCTTTTTCTTCGTCTGCATGCTGCAGCCAGAATCTTCTTTCCTGCTTACTTTAAGGCATTTAGGCACTTCTTTAATTCATTAAAATGGCAGATCCTTACCAGCTGCCTCCTGTTCTTCTTCCAGGTTTCTGCTTTCCTCTTGGAGTTCATATTTTGAAAGGCTGGAAGATGCAGGGAAGCAAATGGACAAAAGGTGAGAGATTACTTTGTAGAAGCGTATGATTTTTCCAAAGCAGCGTCTCTCCAGAAAAGTATTTTGGTTTTGCTCGTGGTTTTGAACTCACAGAAATCACTGGGCGGGTTGTGCGTCAAGTTCCTGTAAAATTCTGTGCGATGCGCCTTCTTCAGTCCCGTACACAAGCCAAAATCTGACAGTTTCACGTGTCCCTGTGCGCAAATACACGCGTGATAAGTCGTCTCCTGAAAGCCACAATGCACTCGCGTGTGGTTTGCACATGAGAGACAGGGAGGGTGTCTGTGAGTCTCACCCTGGAGTCCAGCAGCAGGTTGTCTGGTTTGATGTCTCGGTGGATGAAGCCCAGCTGGTGGATGGAGTCGATGGCCAGAACCGTCTCTGCGATGTAGAACTGGGTGGCCTCTTCAGACAGGGTGTCCTTCTTCATCAGCAGGGTCATCATGTCGCCTGGCAACAAGGTCCAAACAACATTTGATACTGATACGCGTCACAGTTTAACAGTTTAATCTTAAACAAATCTGTTTTCAATACTTAATATTTTGAAAAGCCTTCCACGTGGAAGAGTAAACAAGCAGAGAACAGATCAGTCTCAAGTTATCAGTACAAACCTCCAGGCAGGAACTCCATGATGAGGTAGAGGTTCCTCTTGTCCTGGAAGCTGTAGAACATCTTGACCACCCAGGCGCCGTCCGCCTCCACCAGAATATCCCTCTCTGCCCGGATGTGAGCAACCTGCGGGGAGACGGTGCACACCCTGACACACTCAGAAGGCTGAAACAACAGCAGACATGACAGTGCGACTGTGATCATTGCGGTGCCGACGAATACTTTACCTGCTCTTTCTCCAGCATGTCGGCTTTTCTCAAAATCTTCATGGCGTAAATGTGCCCTGTGTCTTTTTTCTGCACCAAACGGACCTGGGGGGGGGGGGCGGGCGATGTCACAGTTATGTTTCTAAGGGTTGTAAATAAACAGCCATCCGGTTTTCTAGTAAAATGCGCCGGGGCTTTCATTCACCCTTTTCTTGGACGTACCTCACCAAAAGCACCTCGTCCAATAACTTTAAGGGACTCAAAGTCGTCCAAGCCGAGCCGCGTCCTCTTCAGCCGCAGGAACTCGGTCTCCTTGCGGGCGTGCTGCGAGCGGCGCATGACTTTCTGCAGAAGGCAGGGAGGCAGCCGGCGTGTCATTTGAAGGAAGTGGAAGAAGAAGATCAAAAAGAAAACAACACCTTTTTTTTTTTTGTTCTACAACATGCTCAAGCCTACTGTACCTCCTCATCTGGCAAACCCTCCTCGTCCATCGCCTTCTCCAGCTTCTTCTGCCTGTGAATACACAGGGAAACAGATAATAAGGTGTACACATATGAACAAGAACAACACTGCATTGCTCGTTACTTTACAATCTAGATAGGAGACATTTTGGAGTGGAGGCACACAGGGAGGGATTAAATGACCTAAAGCATATCCGATGCTGGAAATGAATCCACTGTCACTTTATGGTGTAAACAGTGAGTCAGCATGCCTATTAAAAGAAGCACCAAACCATGTTAGCTGGACTAGAGATCAAGTGAGAGGTGGTAATGTGAGAACACCAGGAGGCAGATCGTGAGCTGCCCTTTGTCATGCTCACGCCACGAGATCAAACGCCCCTGCGTCGTTTCCTTTTCCAGCAGCGGCCAGAGTGACACCTGATGCTTTAAACAACGGCTACATTTACATGCAGGAGCGTGACTGAGGTAACCAGCTGCTCTGGGGTAAAGGCGCTGAACCACTCGTGCTGCGTGAGGTAACTATTAAAGGTACAATGATCAGGAAGTCGAAGGCTAAAGTAAAACAAACAGTTTGTTTACCGCAGCTTGGAATATCACTGATGACTTCCTGTATATTAGTGCAAGGGAAAGCCTGGCGGTCTCGCATCAACAGCTACTGTCTGCAATGAAACCGCTCGGGCTGTTTTACCTCATCTCACGCTCCTCGTGCTGGGTGAGCAGCGTGCTGTAGAAGTTCTCCAGCGTCAGCTTGGCCACAGTCACCCTCTCTCGGGTGTGGTTGCTCATGGGAAGGGCCGCTGCAGTCCCTCCCGTCATGGCCATACTATCCTGTGAGAAATAAAAAAAAAACACATCCGTCTGGTCGCTGACTTTAATGACGTGTTGAACGTCTGTTGGTTGATTTTGAAGCAATTTAGCATTTTTGCATTTATTTTTTTTAACCTTTTTATTTTCAGCCTACGTCACCGAACCGCCAGCGCTGCCTACTTCATGAAGACGTGCTGATAAACATCGCTGAGTCTAGTCTGACCGGTCCCTTATCCTGTAATCGTCACATGTTTGGTAACAGTGGCAGCCGTTCAGCAAAAGTTACATGCACCTGCTTCAGATAACCTCCGTGCCCCCAAGCAGGCATCACCGGCAGTGCAGCATCTCAGACGAAAAGCCCTCGCTGGGAGCATGCACCGTTTGATGCCGCACCATCTACAGTATCTGCGGTGTGTCTATCAACAATCTTTGACCGAGGTTAAAGGAGGTTTTTTTCTCTTCACTGTAAAAACGCAGACAAGCGCTATTCGTTTCAGCACTTGGTTCCCGCGGCCTCTTTTTATCTTTGAATTTAAATTTTAATGATTTCCCAGTGTCTTGTTTTTAATGAACTCCTGTGCCGCTGTAAAGCCTTTTAAACTGCCTTTTCTCCGTAAGGCACTATATTATTAAACCTGCCTCTGCGCTTCTTTACACATTTCAAGCACTTTTCAAGCACACTTCACTGAAAACCAAGGGCCAAAGGTGGAATAGTTTGAGACGCTGATGGATGTTAATTACTTTTATAATACAGCTATAATAAATTTTATAATAAAGAAGCTGACATTCGACAAAATAAAAGACAGAAAAGCTTGAATATGTGAACACTTCTCTACCCTTGATCTCAGACTAGCAGGAGGTGCCCCAGTCAGATCCTTGGTACAAAAATATTCAGGTGACACCTAAAACAGGGACAGGGAATCATGTGGTGGACGGCTCACGGTCTGCAGGGTTTCATTCCAGGAACTCATCGGTGAAATCTCCACACATCGTTCTCGGCGCACACTCCCTTTGCATGCTTCTCACGCCGTCTCGGATAATATCAATCTGACAAAGAGGAGCTATTTCGAACTGAAACACGGGAGAAGGAAAATATCCCGGTGCTCGTCACCTGACCTGAGCCGGGCGGGCCCATCATTCGTTTGCAAGAGCACGTCACACAAGAACAAGCACTCGAGTTCTAATCCATGCTCCATGCTTTTATGAAACAACTATTCTCCCCGGGCAATCTGACACCGCTTTCTCCGCGAGGGCACGTGTTGACATCTTGTATATGATGTGCAGCTCATGTGGGCGGAAGGAAAATCAAAGAAAGCAGAAAAAGAGCACGCCCGTACTAGTGAGGTGAACGCTGTTTGAATAAAACCCAAACATGAGTGATGATGTAATGGGAAAAAGTGAGCAATAAGAGGGGAAGTTTGCAGTTTCAATTAATAGAACATTAATATGAGAACATTTGGAAGATATTATGTAAGAGGGAGAAAGAGGAAGAGGGTGGATGTGTACATCATCAAAACATTTCAGCAGCATGTCACCAGAAGGATATGAAAGGGCTTCATTAGCCAACACAGAGATAAAAGCGGTCCTGCAGCCCAGAGATAGGACCCGTGTTTCGTCTAGTCACCGGTCCCTTTTTTCCGCCCCGGCCCCCGACAATCCCCCGACAACAAAACACTTCCTGACTTCTGAGAAAAATCACTGAATCACTGCTGGAAACTGCTCGGCTTTTGGGAGCTTTGTGTCGAGACGCTGGCAAATAATGGTGTTGAGTTACTGAGGTCTTTACAGATGTGCCGGAGCACAACACCCATGTGGTAACTCAGCTTAAAGGGGAATCACGGCTGACGATGATGGAGATCCTAAATAAAAAACCAATACCGAACAAACAAAAAAACAGCAGAATGGATTGATAAACATCAGGAGATGCACGTGGCACTGTGGCACTGTTCATCAGTGGACTTGGTGATATTTTTGGTCAACAAACTGCAAATTTAGGTCACCTGTTCTGGGACACTGAACAGAGAGCGTGTGAGCATGCTGGGAAGTGGTGGCAGAGTACTGTAGTGAAGCAGCTGCAGTCCGGACAGCAGATATAAGATCCTCACATTTCTCTTTACATTATCACCCTGATATGCTCTGTGATACATCCTACATCAGTCATCATCCTACATACTGGCAATATCGCATTGTATTTTCCTAATGCATGGTATTTTTAGTAAATTCATACGTTTTGGTCAGACGCTGAAAATGCCGTCCAGATATTTAGTATTGTGTTTCTGAAAAAGACCGACATTCACTCTCCTTTTAGCTCTGCAACGGCAACGACTCCTGGGGAACATGTGGCTCTGTAGCTGCTAATGCACATCTATGCTACAGGCTAGCTGCTAACTTATATGTAGTTTGGTAGCATTGCGGTGGGTTTGGTAGAGTTTTCCTTTTTACTGAAAGCTGTCTTATGAGAGCAGAGAGAACCAAAATGATTAGCGCTAAAAGAAACACTAAGGTCCTCAAGAGTCCTGAATTTAAAATACTGCGAAGCTATATGAGGTCAATATAATGCTATGCAGAATGCCTCATTTCATAGCATTATATTATTTTAATACAGTGTCTTAATTGTTACATTTTTATAATGAAGATATACATGTAAGGGCATTTTAATGTTGTTTTTCAATGTGGAACCAAGTTTAGATACAGTCTACACTTTTGGATCAATTAGTAAGCACCACATTATGTCATATATAAGTTTTATATATGTCTTTATGTAATAAGTAACTACAAGTGTCAATAACTATAGTAAAAAATACAAGTTCCCCCAGAAGTATAATAAAATAGAAGTATTAAATAGAAGAAAATGTCAAAGTTTGTCAAAATCGCACTTAAGCACAGTGCCTGGGTAAATGTACCATTTAAGTCGCACCACTGTGGGCCATTAAAAAAAAAAACAATGTAAAGCTTTGAGGAACTACAGAGCTGGGTGGAGACAGCCTGTGGTTTTGTCACTACTAACGGCTCCTTAACATGCAGGCAGTAGTACATTAAGAAAAAGACTATTGAGTATAGCTTCTTCAGTAAGATTAAATAGGTTTATTACAATGTTTATGTGGTTTGTGCAAATCTTTCACTTTTTTCCCCCTCAACTCAATTCTGTTTTATTTTGCATAGCAACAAATCACAACAGCAATGATCTTCAGGGCACTTTTTGTACAGAGAAAGTCGAGACTGGACACTTTATAATATCTACAAAAACATTATTGACATCAAAATGACTATCTATATTCTAAAATCATCTTGTAAAGCTATTTGAACAAATATTATTATTACTTTTCCCCTACCTTCTTCCTTTTTGCCTTGTATGACAGTTTGCTGTACGGAGGTGAAACTGAGCAATGGAATTAATGAGCAGACTTAAGTCTTGGGCCTGGACGGCTTTTGTGCTTGTTTCCCCACTAAGGTGGAAAATGAAGCATCATTAAAACTGTCAGACTGTTAGCTCACGGCTGAGCCGGCCGGGGCTTGAGCTCATTCTGAAGGGATTCTGTTTGGTTTGAAGCTAACCAGATCCACCCCTGTAGCTAAACAAATAAGGCTACACCACAAGGAAGGCATTTTTAAAAGCAAGCTCAGTATTTGCGGAGTGAAGCCTGCAGTTTAAAACAGAGGACACAAACCTGACCGACCAGGACTACAATCTACAAATACATAAGGTTTGGACACAATCAATGAAAAGCTGCTTTAAGACTCAGATAAAGGGATATTGTTTAAACTCTTAAAGGATTAGTTCACAAAAATGGCCCAAAATATAAAGTCCCTTCCTACACACATGTGCTGGTGGCAAGTTTTTGAGATCTCCTACACAGAGTTTTGTTATTGATGCTTACAGTAAAGAGCAACGTGGACAACAAGAAAACAATATCTCACTGCTCTGTGTAATCAACGGCCCTCACAGACTTTTTTAAACCATAAAAAAAGGGGAGTATTTGCCGATGAATACGGCTGACATCGAGCTCTGTGGACCGTCCTTCGTTTATCTGCATGGGCAGGTACCACATAGCCAACAACAACAACAACAAAACAGGAAGGCAATAATCCCGTTGACACACTGAAATTCATTATCAGACCCAGCACATCGTGAGCTTAGCTCACACTCCTACTGCTTTACACGTGTAAAGAAACTCTTAAAGTCTTTTCAGTCGAAAGCTGAAATAAAATCAAGTCCAGTCAGAAGATCCAGTGTATAACTTTCCCCCCTAGATGTTGGACTTGTCAGTTTGGCGAAAAAAATTATTGAGTTAATGTGTGTGTGTGTGTGTGTGTGTGTGTGTGTGTGTGTGTGTGTGTGTAAGCACAAGCTCACACACAGACACACTCCACCCTTTAAGTACTGTAAGTGACTGCACAGGAAACCCTTTCCGTCCTGAATGAAAGGGTTCAGTCATGACGCCTCAGAGAGGAATGGCGCTCACACAAATGTGCACTTAAAACACACACACACACACAAAAAAAGCCTGTGACAGAAATGTTGTGTGTTGAAAACTCACTGGATCATTCTGATAAGGGGAACTTAATAGTTTGTATCAATTATTAGATATATATTCTAACATTCTATTATATGGCAATATTCATATTATATATCCTTATTGCTGGTTACACACCATTGTTCCAGTGGTAGTATATACTTCAAATGAACACTTAAAAATTGTAAACACCAAAAAATATATTAATTTCAAATAAATTGAAAACATATTTGCAGTTGCTTTGTCAGTGTATTTCATATTATCAAATGAATGTCTCATCTTTTTTATGTTTAACATGTGAATTAACTGTTGTGCTTTTAAGCCAGTGTGTTGAACGACACCCATTCACCTGCAGTGATGGTGAACACCTGCATGCAGCATTAAACCAGCTATGTACACAAATGTCTTTATCTGGCTAATGTTTCACAACTCACCTAATAAACTGAGACTTTCTGTGCCACCCTGTCAAACCTCTATTTGATCCCCACATAGCGTACTGTCTAGTCAGTGACGGCTAACGGCTATTAGACAATATTCATTGCTGAGATGCCAATAAGTTGCGTTAGCTAGCCATTTGTCCGCTGTAACGTTATTCCCTTTGCGCCTCTGTCTGGCAGGTTCCACGACAGCCACAAATAACAATAAAGAGGATTTTGAAGGAAACATTTTTCACCTACCTCCGTGTCCTGCTCCAGAGTCAATTATTGGCTTGCCGCCACCCCACGCACCAGTTGAAAGAATTAAAATATATGTTTTTTTTGTATTTTTCCGCCTAATATTTAGGCAACTGATGGCTAGAGGCTCCAGTTATTGGCCACCCTTCAGAGGAACTTATCAGGCTGCACAGTAAACATCACCGATATCAACGCCAAACCATAACAAAAGTCCTCTGTCGTTGACAGCAAGCGAAGCTAAAATAAATTAAACATATTTTACGGTCTTCATTTGTTTCCCCTGACCTCAAAATTCAGCGCCTCCTCCGTCTTTATCGCAATAAAATATGAAATAAGGAGCGCTGCTTCCTGGGACCGTCGGGCTCACCAGACGCTCCGGCCACGCAACGCGTATGATTTGAATGACGTTAGTAAGAACCAATCACAGACGGAAAAAGGAACCCTTGGTTACCACTGTCCAATTATATATGGGCTCTCCATAAGAATGAAATGTATATCAGCCAATAAGAGGATTTAAACCGTCCCATCAGGATTGTGCTCCAGGATGCAGGCTCATTTGGCTAGCAAGCAGTTGAGGCTATAAAACATTACACTGTAACTGTAGGAGTTGTTAGCTATGTTACATAATGTTATTGGCTATGATTAGTGTGGTAAATTACTAAAAAAACAACATTATTGTAATACCGTTTGGAACCATATAACATAAACAGCACAATAAAATAATTTCTTCTTTTGCATACAGATAGCAAATGCCATAGCAACTACAAGAGGGTATCTAAGGTCAATAAAAGGTCAAATTGTGAACAAAACTACAATTTGCAGGTTTTTAATTGCTATGGTTCACCGTGAGACATTTCCAGAAAGAATACCACCACTACTTTTGCTAAGTGACAATACAGGAGATAAAGTAGGATATGATAAAAATAAAATAAATGATAAGGTGTGCCAGATGCCAGCTATATGCTATGAATACTCTAAGTTATATGTCTATTAATGCAAGACCTGTGGAGTTCAAGACAACCATTCAAGACAAACGCAGCTTGTTTGGACCAAAATCTGTTGTTTGGACACTGGAGGTTATGGTTTCACATTTCAATGCAACAATGGAGACATGCCAAAGAAAAGTGACTTGTTTCCTTGTTCACCTGTGTGTATATGCTAAAGGTCCATAGGACAAAGAACAGGTGTATGCAGTAAAGAATCACTGCTGAAAAAAAAATCAGAAAACAAAACTGATAACATCAACAGCAAACTTTCGTTGACCAAAACACAGCGAAAAGCTGTCCAGGCAGGTAGGTGATGTTTTTCTGCCATAAATCTCCTTATTTGGATGGATTAAGTGCTTTTAGTAATAGAGCCATGATGTCAACCTAGACAGAGGTGGGTGGAACCTGCGAACATGTCTAGGTGTGGCGTCCATAAGACAAGGCAGTTTTTATATTTCTCACATCAATGGGGCCCACTGAGCTGTGACACAACACCTATATTTAGATTTGGGCAATAAACTCTCTGGCCTGCAGCCTATGCCTCGCAAAGTTCAGTCTGACACAGACTCAGACCACAGAGCCACATTTTTAATGAAATCAAGACTGCACCACATGACCACTGCTCTGTGGGAACATTGTACCTCAAGTTATGTATGATTTTCAGATGTTAACACAAATGATTTGTCCAATTCTGATTGTTTATTAGATTGGAGAAGCTTCTTTATTAAATTTAAAAGAAATCACATCAAATAAACAATTGCTGAGGCATTACTATATTTTGGCATTTTCCTATTCTATGCCACACAGACCACACAGATCTATTTAAGCTAGATAAACACACAAAAAGCTCTTATCTTTAGAGTCCATAAAAAATATTGAGAGGTTTAGGTGTTGTATCTTGGGTAATTTGTGCTAATGTTTACCCCAAACGCACAAAACCTACCACAAGACCTTGTCAGAAATGTATTTCTTGCCTTTGGGTATTTTCCAGTTTCTCATAGTGAATCTTAAATGGTCTAAGCTTCCTTAATAAGTTCATCCTTAAGTCATCGGTAGCTCTTGTTCCCATAATTTTTTCCCCTTGTGCTATTTTTATCTCACTTATGAAATCCTCTCAACTGATATGAAATACGCCAAAACATGAGCTTAGTACCTGGAAACTTCTAAACAGGTGGCAGCAGGCGATTTAGCTGATGCCCCTTTCTGGAATGTTAGAAAACAGCAGAATGAGCCTCAAGTCATTAATACCAATTAGTAAGTAAATGAAACACAAAAGATCACATGAGCTGCCCGTCCATGAAAAGCAGAAGCAGAACGTCATATTGAGTATGAAATCATCCCAACAACAGCAATGAGTCAATCACAGTTTAGATCATTCTTCCTGCATATTTCCCGCTAAGCCACGATTCACTACTTGTGTAATCTTTTGATGAAAAATGATCATGATCAAAAAACAGTTTACGAACAATATAATGAATTTTACAGATAATTATGGGAGAGGAACATTGCACATTGTGAGCACCAATGACAACAGCAAACACCAACCAGCAGTGTAGAGATAAAAATATTTTTCCAATAGATTTTTATTGGAAAACATTCTGAAGAATGTGTGAAACTCAAAATCAGCTGATGTATAGTAGATATATAGTTTGAACAAATTTAATTTCTCCAATATTTTTGTTTAAGCTTTATTTAAAAAAAAAAATAAATCAGAATACAGCTCAACAAATATGGAGTTACAGTGGGATAAGCAGACTTGTGGACTGGTTTCAAAGAGTGTTGTGAGGTTTTTGAGCGAAAGGACTCCAAAACCAGAATATCATCCATTTCATTCATAAATATCTACATAAAGTAAACATAATTAATATATAACATATACATGAAACATCTAAAGCATGATGGCTGTTCACGCATTCAGACCACATTCAGTCTTTCGGAGCATAGAAAACCTCTGTGGTTGTATTTATCCAAACTTTCTGTATCTGCAGAAACGTCCACATACAAAACAATATGTATGTCAAGATGTTTTCTTGGGTTTCTCTCAAACTGACATGTTGTATTTCCTAATAGCACTCAAATTAAGCAACAAATACGTGTCATATTGTTGAGTGTTTTGAGGCTGATGTCTGAGGGTAAACTTAAAGCGGCATCGTGTACATTGCAGGTCATGATTCGGCAGGTGAAGGCTGGCTGGGTGCTCCGTTGCGGGTGCGGAGCTGCGACTGGGCAATGTCAGCCAGGGCGCTCTGGATCTTCTCAAGCAGCATGTCGCCGCGATAAACCACCTCCTCCAGACGAGCTGCCGCCTCGTGGTTCTCCTCCTCCAACTGCCGTAGACTGGCCGCCTGATGAGAGGTCACGCATTCATTTACAGTGAAACGTAACAGCATTTTTGTGCATCAACTGACAGATGTGGCTGTATGCTTCATTTATTTATACACAGCTGTGACGCTAACACACCTTCAAAATGATTAAAGCACAAGCAGTTGACATTATAAACTGATCTTTAGCCCAAACGCTGAACCAAGAAGGCAGCATTCTTTAGGCTCGTTTGAGATGAACTGCGCCTCGCCTGGAAAGTGGACGAGACCAGGCGGCGGCAGCAGGGGGCGGCGACAACAAGCTGCAGTCGAGTCAGCTTTCAGCAACTTTCACAGAAAACAGGCTGCAGGAAGTCACAGACGTGTTTACATCCTGTCAGATCCGCCTGCACAATAGATGTATACTGAGATTTATAATGGTCTTTATGATACACCTTGACCTGCAGACCACAGCATGTCTGTGCTTTCCCTATTTTCAAGTGCTTTATAAATAAACTTTATTATCACCATTACTACTACTAATAATAATAATAATAGTTCAGGATATGTTCATTGACAGATTAAACCTTCATTCACAACATAGGAATAATGATTTCCAATCTAAACTATTGAAATTAGAAGGAAATTACAAATTCCTACAAAACTTAACGTGTGACACCCAAACTAAGAGCCAATCAGTTCATTGATCGGGCGAGAGCCAGGCGTTTCCCATCATGCCCTGGGTTTTGCAGTCGGGGGAGAGCAACTGCGGTGCCGCTTCAATCTCCCGAGATTATCGTTGTCCATTATCTTATGACGTCAGAGCAAGTGGGGCTCAAATCGGACAGAAAACTAACCGGCATGCATTGCGGGCCGATCGCCAGTGATCGATTCTGCGCAGGCCTGGTTCATCTCGAACGAGCCTAGTGTTTAAAGCCTTATTAGTTATGACAGGAGATTTGGGGACTGACAACCCTCCCCCCCATTTCCCCAACTGATCTGTCTTGAAGTGACAGTAATTTAGGAAACAAGAAACTATACCTGTTTGCAAAAATGTTTCACAGGCAATATTTCAGATAAAACAGATACCGTTCGGACAGATTCTACTAGAATAAAGTAAAAATAACCACGTCACTCTGTTGCTGCATCATGATCTGTTTTTCTGATCAATAGTTGTATGTTTGTGTCGTCAAGACAAAATGTGCCAGTTCGTTTTAACTGACTGATGGCTCAAGGTGGAAAACACTGCGCTTTTTGGTTCCCCAGAGAAAACCAAAATCAAAGATCTGTGACGGAAGTGACTCACATGTGTGCTCAAAGTCTCCTGGGATGTTCCCCTACAGTTAATAATTTAACTTATTTAATATTGTATTGACACATATTGACGTGTGAGCATTTCCTTATATTCGCTACAGCAGAGCTGCCTAATGGTATCAGAGCCACCTAATCAGAATGGAGCCATTATTAACATTATATTATAACATGTTCTAACACCTGCGCTTTATCTGCTATGACAAGTCTGCGCGTCCTCCTGGATTGATTCACAATATTATTCAAATACATTCTTTCATAATGTCATTTGTTAAAAGCGGCCTTACGAGGATCTTTGCATAGTCATACTGGTGCAGGACCTACACAGAAAGGGTCGATTTTCTTTTAAATTCTATATCTGCTGACATATTGGTAATCAGTGAATTTTTCCCATCTAAAATCAATATCAGTTGGGCTGTAACTCACTGAGCAGTGTGTGCAATTCAAATGAGCACATTTTTATACCAATACAAAGAAACTGCACTGTCCTCTCGTTTTAATTAAACTCTGAGCAGAATATTATCAGGCACTATGTTTGTGTGTGCTTAGATCTATAATACGCCTCTAGTTTTTGGTTTTAGTTTGGTTTCTCATTAAGTTTTAGCCATCTGTGTTCTTTTTATCCTATTTGCTTTGAGTCTCCCTATGTTATTTTGACAGAAACTGATCTGTGGCAGCTGTAACACAACAATTTTCCACATGGATCAATGATTTACTCCATCATTCTATTTTTTTTTAAATAGGACAAAGCATTTAACGTTGTGTGTTTCTTTATTACAAGAGTAAAATGAGGACATCCCTGAGCGAGTTACTCAAATGTCCTCTTATGTAAAACAAGGAGCTTAGCAGCAACAGTGTAAACCTCTCTTCTCTCGTGTTCACCAAGTGACAGAATCAAACTCTGAGTGACGTAAACTAGACATGACCTTTAGAATCAGTGCCATCCTTATCGTTGAATACTAATGTTTACAAGTACATGTTTTGCAGTCTGTAGATGTAAGTTGAGCTGGTTTAACTTTGATTAGAGAAAAATACTTTTAAAATAAAACAGAGCTCCAAAATACACAGGGCATCTCTCTTTATCCTAATAGTCATTCCAGATGCACATCATATTTATTCATATCACTTGCATTATTTTTTACCCAGTTAGCTGGGATCATTTGGGTTTAATCTCATATAACCTTCTATTTTCAGGAAAGCAATCAACACAGAAATAGCAGCGATCCTTCCACTCCTTTCCCACTGTAGACAAAATAAGATATGAACTTAGAGATTGAATATTACAGCTAAGTAGGAATACACACCAGTACACTTTTAGAATCTACACCACAGAAGATATGAGTCTTTAACTTGTTGACCCCTATAGTATATTCAGTTATTTTGTATATGTTACAGTGTGATTTGGGAAAGACATATACCACATATTATAAGTTAACTGAATACTGTGGATGCTTCACGGATTAAAAAATGTTTATCCAGTGTGTTGCAGTCCCTAGGGTTCTTGCAATAAATAACCATGAGATTGGCCTTAAAACTGACTACAATCGTTTTATTGTTTGCTTCATACCATGAGCAGACATCATTATATTTTTCAGAGTTTTGGGCTGCCAGAGTAGGAAACAGACTGCTCCCGTGGCTCCCCCTGCTGACTGAAAACTCAAAGTACTAGTACTGGGCTTTTATGTTTGTTTAGAAATACGCAACTGTCGTGCATGTCTGGACAGTCCTAATGAAAGTGCTGACCTGCAAAGCTGCAGTGGACTCCTCGCTGGGCAGAGAGTCGATTAGTACGTCCACATCTTTGGCTGTTCTGGCGATCAGGGCTGCAAATAGCTGGGCATATTCTGGAAACAGACGGAAATGTTGAATCCTACTGTTCAGCTACATGTGTCTCTATCCAGTGAGTCACTGGCAAACAGATTACACACATGATATCGAGAGAAGGATTTAATTTCATTATTATGACGTTTGTATCACCAAAAGAAAGTGTTTATTGCCAAACACAGCTGTAACTTAAGATGTTAGCTATCAGTGGCAATTCAATTCATAAACCTGCAGTTCTTTATGCCCTATGAAATATTATTTCTATATGATAATATTTCCATAATATTATAATATCTTATAATATTGTCTTCTTGGAGACTATGCTACCAATCAGTAAATAGTATACCATGTGATATAATGGATATGACCATACACCATCAATTTAATTAGGCCAATATTGTATTGGCATATAAATACGATGAGTATTGACAGACAAGATATATACTGAATGATAAAATATAGAAATAAACAACAATAAGGGTTTAACTCGTAAGATAAAATAGGAGAAATAAACCACCTTCAGTTGGGTTTGCCGGCTGATCTTTGTTGATTGCTGTCTGGATGTTACTGAAGGAAGCAGGAGGAGCACATTGTTGCAGGACGCCGATGGCATTACAAAACTGATCTGCAAGCTGTATACACAAAACAATACATACATTTTAGATTACACGTTTAATCCAGCAGGAAACAGGAAGTTGTTGCAACTCTGGGAGATAAATATTCGTCCCTCCTATGTTATAACACAGCAATACTGTGGAAAGTGTTTCTGTATACATTATAAAATTAAGCCCACCTAGGCAAACGTAAGCTAACTTGAATGTATGTGATAGAGGCCCCTGGCTGTTAGCTACCCATTGATGTAGCAATCTTAACATATTACAGAGCAAAATACGTGATTTTTGTTAGTGTTTCACAGTAGTATCCAACTTCCTGTGATATAAATAGTCAAAATATAGTCATTTTTCATTGAATGTAGTTTTAAAACTACCAAAATTGCCTTACCGAATTGACAGCGTCTTGAAGCTGTGTTAGTCTGTCCGCCATATTTTCTGTAACAAAACAACGCTGTATCGCGAGAATGTATTGATGTTGCGCAATCTCGCGGTATTGTACGGTATTTTAGAAGCTTTGGTTTGCATATTCTCGTGCCGGGAAGCTGTTGCTGCTTAAATAATCCCGGGACTGATTTTGCAGCAAACAAGCTTTTAAATCAACGTGGTGATATCTGTTGATATCTCCGTGTGTTTTAAAAAGGAAAAACGTTGCACCAGAACCTCTACGTATTGCTCATTGATGGGGACTAACTGGAGCTAATGTTAGCTACCAAACATCAACAGGAAGTAACGGAGTAGCATTATTGCAATGTCTTGCACTTTGAATTCTCCAGGTACAACAGTTTATTCTTTAATTTGTTTGTCAGCATTAATTAGGAAGGACTATTTTCAATACCGGTTGACAAGTTAGATCAACGTGTTTGTTATATGAGCAGTAAGTGGATTTGCATGACAGCTTTACTGTGCTAAGTCAGCTAAGAAGTTAGCAAGGCTTATGCTTGTGTCTTTAGTAATGTATTACTCCTAGTTAGTTAACGGAAACAAAAAAATGTGGCTGTTCATCTATACCTTTACGACAGCTAAGATAAATATGGCATACAAGTAACTAAGTATATCACTCACTACAAGCTAATGTCAGCTCAGCGAATTAGCTGACACAGCAGCTGTCATCCAAAGTGTGACGGGGAGGAGGAGGGTAACTGAGGGTCAGCAGAGAAGTTCATGCTGTGACCACTGTTGATGATAGTTTACTGTCGTAATCTTCTACAAACGGTGAGCTTCGATCTCTGATTCTTTACTTGAGGTCAGTACGTCGTGTAAAGTCTACTCTGATGAGGTATCAAGTACTTTATCTATCCCAATACTGAGATAAGAGTCTGATGTCTTATATCAACACGTTTATATTCTGAATGTTTGGTCCTCTTAAAGTCAGTGAACTAATCATAAGGCAGAGGCACTCAATAAACTTCACAGTAGAAAGAAAAGAAATTACTTCAGTTTTGACAACAGAATTAAAATGTAGATATTTTTCTATGACATATAAAACATTAAACAAAGTCTATAGGCTAATCCGGTATTTACTGCAATGAAGTTACATCACCCAGTTGTAAAGAAGCTGATCCACTTTCCACCCATCTCAATCTAAACTTAAATGATAAACGATGACTTGTGTTTCATTAGGCATGAACTGCACCTTAGAGAAGGTTCTGGCAGATGCCAAATCATTAGTAGAAAGGCTTCGTAACCATGACAACGCTGCTGAGATGTTAATCGAACAGACGACATCGCTCAACAAGCGAGTAGAGGCCATGAAACAGGTATGGTTTCACTAAATGTTGGTGCAAATTACATGTGAATGTTGTTATTATAGATCCTTTGTGTCAATTTACTAACTAACTCAAAAAAGTTTTATTTGTAAAGTCAGCAAAGCCAGTATGTCTTTGAGTTGTTTAATGAAGTTTGGTTATGTCTTGCCGGCAGTACCAGGAGGAGATTGACTCACTGAACCAGGTTGCACGACATCGCCCCCGTTCTAGTCTGGTCCTGGGAATCCAGCAGGAAAATCGTCAAATCAGAGAGCTGCAGCAGGAAAACAAAGGTAGCAAACTAATTTGATATTGTTATTTAATGTTAATTAAATATTACATGTGGCTCGTTGTTAAAGAAAGCATGACACAACAGACATTTCTTTAATACCTTTTTGGAGCAGACTCTTCTTTGTTACAACCACACCTAATGCGTATTTTTGTGAAATAGAGGACGTGTAGTTGCTAATCACAGCCAAACAAAATTAAGCTGACGTATATATTTTTTCAAGTCTATGCATCATGGCACAAATCAAGCCTGTGCTCACTCTTCCTGCAGAGCTACGGACGTCGCTGGAGGAACACCAGTCTGCGTTAGAGCTCATCATGACCAAATACAGGGAGCAGGTGTTCAGGCTCCTAATGGCTAGCAAAAGGGATGACCCCGCCATCGTGACCCAGCTGAAGGAGCAGCACACTACGGTCAGCGAGGACCACACTTAACTCTTTTTTTTTTAACTCTACTCGATTGTAAACAGAGTAAAATTTGTCATAACTCAAAGGCATAAAAACATAAACAGGATGTTATACTGTTTTTTTTACTACTTTTTGACAGACTTTCCGAATTTTGACTGACTTTCATTGTTACATTTGCTTTTCACCTATGAAGGAAATGCAAGCACACATAGACAAGATCAATGAGATGGCCTCTGTGATGAGGAAGGCCATAGAGGTGGACGAGGGGCGGACATGCGAAGACGAGGAGAGGATTAAACAGCTAGAGGTAAAAAAATAAAAATAAATAAATAAATAAATGTCCTGCATGTAGTTCCAACAATTCCAAACACACAAGAACCTGGTTTTCCCAGTAAAATTCAGGTGGAGGGCACAGACTCCGCTAACGTGACAAATGGAATATCAGTCATAATTATTAGCAATAGCAGCAGCAATAGTGTTACGAGAATCTATTAAAGTAGGGTTAATTCAAATAAAAGGAAGATTCACTTGAGTGTTATGACATTAATTTCTGTGATACTTAATTTATTTTTAATTAAGAGTTTACTTGCGTGATGTAGGTGACTATTAATTCCTTTACTCAGATTGAACAGGAAATAGCGCTATGTCAACAAATGCTGAAAAATGTACAATGTACATATAATAATTTTATATAATTGAATGAATTCTATTTCTTTGCTCGCTGTATGGCGGCTTATTGAATTGTAACCCCCGTATCGTGATATGTAACACATTGCCAGATTCTTGCCAATACAAACCCCTAATATGAAGCCATCAGCAGACAGCCAGTTAGCTCCTTCATTTCATACAGACGTGGACAAAATTGTTGGTACCCCTCAGTTAAAGAAAGAAAGTCCACAATGCTCACTGAAATGACTTGAAACTTTCAAAAGTAACAATAAATTAAAATTTCTTGAAAATTAAATAATCAAAATCAGCCATTACTTTTGAGTTGTTGATTAACATAATTATTTAAAAAAACAAACTAATGAAATAGGGCTGGACAAAAATGATGGTACCTCTATAAAAGACTGAAAACTAATTGCCCAGAGGGACATGATTAACTCAGGTGTGTCCTTTAATTGACATCACAGCTGTTTTCATAACTCATGCCTATTTAAAGGGAGACAAATAGTCACTTTGCTGTTTGGTGAAAAGGTGTGTACCACACTGAACATGGACAACAGAAAGCGAAGGAGAGAATTGTCCCAGGACATTCGAAACAAAATTATAGACAAACATCTTAAAGGTAAAGGCTATAAAACCATCTCTAAGCAGCTTGAAGTTCCTGTGACAACAGTGGCACATATTATTCAGAAGTTTAAGACCCACGGGACAGTAGCCAACCTCCCTGGACGTGGCCGCAAGAGGAAAATTGATGACAAATTGAGGAGACGGATAGTTCGAACTGTATCCAAAGAGCCCAGAACAACCTCCAAAGAAATTAAAGGTGAACTCCTAGGCCAAGGTACATCAGTGTCAGATCGCACCATTCGTTGTTGTTTGAGCCAAAGTGGACTTCATGGGAGACGACCAAGGAGGACACCACTGTTGAAAGGAAATCATAAAAAAGCGAGACTGGAATTTGCAAAAATGCATGTTGACAAGCCACAAAGCTTCTGGGAAAATATCCTTTGGACAGATGAGACAAAACTGGAGCTTTTTGGTAAGGCACATCAGCTCTATGTTCGTAGACTCAAAAATGAAGCATACAAAGAAAAGAACACTGTCCCTACTGTGAAACATGGAGGAGGCTCAGTTATGTTTTGGGGCTGCTTTGCTGCATCTGGCACAGGGTGTCTTGAAGTTGTGCAAGGTAAAATGAAATCTCAAGATTATCAAGGCATTCTGGATAGAAATGTGCTGCCTAGTGTCAGAAAGCTTGGTCTCAGTCGCAGGTCATGGGTCTTCCAACAGGACAACGATCCAAAACACACAGCCAAAAACACCCAAGAATGGCTAAGAGAAAAGCGTTGGACTATTCTGAAGTGGCCTTCTATGAGCCCAGATCTGAATCCCATTGAACATCTGTGGAAGGAGCTGAAACATGCCATTTGGAGAAGACACCCGTCAAACCTGAGACAACTGGAGCAGTTTGCTCATGAGGAGTGGGCCAAAATACCTGTTGACAGGTGCAGAAGGCTCATTGACAAATACAGAAATCGTTTAATTGCAGTGATTGCCTCAAAAGGTTATGCAACAAAATATTAAGTTATGGGTACCATCATTTTTGTCCAGCCCTATTTCATTAGTTTGTTTTTTTTAAATAATTATGTTAACAATTTTGTCCACGTCTGTACATCAGCATGTGTGAAATTCCTGCTATAAACAATCTGAGATATGTTACGTTACTGTAAAACACTGTGGCGCAAGACTCGTAATATCGCTCTAAATATATCTACATATTTCCGTATGGGATTTAATTATTTATTATATACAAGAGGATGATGAAATGAGACTTTAAACAACTCACACACTGAAAGTCTTAATGCCTTATCTTAAAGTCTTATTGAACTGATCATCACAGCATTGATAGAGCCTAATCAGCCTCTGCACTCTTCATGAGTTTGCCATGTACTCTCAGTAAAATTTTGAGCTGTCTTATCTTGAAGCTCGTCTCTTTTCCCCTCTGTTCTTTAAACTATCCACCGAGATCCAGGACTTTGACAGGATGACCATATCCCAACAGTGTACTCTGCACTATGAGCCAGTTTTAGATTGCAGAGAAATGCAGTACTAAAGACTGCGTCCTGTCACAAATTAATTTCTGCACATTGTAAAAAAGCAGCAGGGCAATAACAGGCTTTGGGTAACCAAGCAACGGATAGTATCTACTCAAAACATCTGCATCTGTTCCGCACCCAAAGGTTAACATAAAAAAGCCAGTAATGGACACAAATTGTGACTTAGATTGTTGTGTAAAGAACTCAGATAATCCTGAGGCAGCATTAAATGGAGAGTCTGGTCGTAACCCATTTGTGTTTGGATGTATTAATACAATTCTTGTTTCTGTATTTTAGCTGGAGAACAATGGACTCCGAGAGCTGCTGGGAATCAGCCGTGAGGCTTTCCTTATTCTGAAACGAGACGATGCATCAGAGAGCACGTCTCTGTCGCCATTGCTAACCAGCGCTGATGTCAGCTTACGGAAGAGTTAAGAGAGCCCACAGCGACCACCTAGCCGCGCTCCCTCTAACTACGCTGCCACAGTTGTGTTCAGTGTGTACAGCCTGTTGCCACATACCACTTCACTTCTCACTTTACAGAAAAATCCACTCATCCTCTCCCTTCTCTTGGACCATTTGCATGATGCTCCGGAGCTGCATCCGTGTCTGGTGATTCAGACACAAGCAGTGCGCACACATCTTTCTTTTTGTTTTTTGGTTTGGTTGGTATTTTTGCTCATTTTGCCAGCATGCATGAGTCTGCGGTGCCTAAGAGGTTTTAATGTGTGAATGGGTAAAAGAAGGGCTTTAGTTGAAATAAATCTGTAAACATGAAATTGTCTCTGGCAGGTCATTGTGGATATAATTGTATTTTCAAACATCTGACAGCACGGATTCACGTCTCTAGTTCTGTTTGGGTGGCCTGTGCGGGTGCTTGACTTCTCACTTTCACTGTTTGTGTTATTGTAAGATTGTTAGCTGCAGCTGAAAAGCAGGAATAGAAACATTATCCAATACGCAGGATGTGCTGTAACATCCAACTACCTCTTCTGCTGCAGAGCACACGCAAGCCAGTCGGTAGTATTGAAAATGCTTTTCTCACTCATTACGGTGTTTATTTCAGTAGCGGAAGAACATCTGTAACAAATCATGAAAGCAGCTGCTTTCACTCACTGATCACTTCATTCGGTACATTTGTACAATCTATGTCATTACATTCTATACAAGCCGTATTGCGTCCCTAATAATGGTATAGTTAAATCTCTAGTGATAGTGTCTAAAGTCAATCAAAACTGAGCTTTATTATGCTTGTTAACACAGTTTTCATGGCAGCTCTATTGTATTAGATTGTACAAGTGTATCTAATGAAAAGGGTGTAGATATACTGCACATTATACAGTACTTACTAGCACGAATTACTCTGATGTTGGGATTTGTTATCGTCTGAAATTAGACGTCCGAAAGAGCTCCCACTCTGCTACTATTTCCAAGATCCCACACGTTATTTCAAAGCCAGTTAGTTGACGCATAACCGTTTGCATGATATAGCTGACATGCTATAACAGGAGACAGAGGAACGGGCATGAAAACAAACATCTAAACCAAGTGTTTTATTTTTTTGAATAGTTGCTGGGCAGTGATTCATCTTGCTAACATTTACGATCTTGGCGGGAGGAGCTATCGCGGGACATTGGGCGCGATTGTCGGGGAAGCATTCGGCCGTCAAAGCGGCAGCGAGAAGGGGTTGTACCACAGAGCTGCACAGTTTAGTGAAGGATGTCGCCTTTGCCCTCACAGGGACCGTCTCGACCCAAACACGAGAGACTGAGAGGTTTCCAATGAGTTTACTGACCGACTGGAAGAAGATATTTGTTGTCACATAAACGAAAAAAGAAAATGTCTCGTTGGATTTGGTTCCCGCCGTCGCTGCTGCTGCTGGTAGTATGTGAAGTCCAAGCTCAAGTGGAAAGTGAGTTTCGAGAGAAAATATGTCATTTTAAGTCTCGGCAACATCTAGGTTTCACATATTTAAAAGTGACGAGTATACAGTTACATGTAAGCTAAATTGGCTAAACTGATAGGTTAAAAGTCTCTGTGAGCCTTTACTGTACTGTACTCTACTGTTAAATCACTTCAGTGTCACCCTGTTTAACTTGTTATTGTGTAGCTTCAGCTAACGTCAGCTAGCAGTTAAATATTGTATATATTGTCACTCACCGAACCGGGGTCAGTTATTTATTTAGTCCAGTTTTTACATCATTTAGCAAATTAATTTCAGTTATATATGAGTTGTAGAAGAGGGATTATCTTTTGCACGTAATATATATAAGTCTGAGGTGATGTTGAGGAGATAATAACAAAGCAATACATAGCAAGTGCTATGATATTCCTGAAATCCGTATCAGTCTTGTGTTAATAAGGGTGTTATAACTGAACTAATATTGGTATTGGCCTACTGACATGTACTACACTATTCCTGCACTCGACTCAGATGAGCTGTTGATGCACAATTCAGGATAAAAATGAGAAATAATTATGATTTTTGTGTTAAATGGTATTCAAAGTTCATCCAACATTGTTTCAGGCAGGTTGAGACGTTCTGACTCGGAACTAATAGTTGAATGTAAGGAAATTGGGTAGTGAAACCGAGATAGGTATTTACTCTGAGAGGAAAATAAACACTTGCTCCGTGAAAGCAGGATGCCAGCAAAAGCAAGTTAAGACAACTAATGCAGATCTGATGTTCCTCTGTCGCTTCTGTAGTTTGACTTGTGTACCTCAGATTACAGCACTTTATGTTTGCATTAAATTGTTCTGAATTTGATTGTTTCCCTTCCACTGTCCACTGGCTAGGTGAATGTCAAATGCTGGATATCTGACTAATAGTAAAAAGCCAATCTTAAAAATCAAGAAGATAAAATGTATCAAACCAAATCAGATGTGGATTATGCTTTCAATAGCAAACAATTCTTCTCTGGGTCACATTTTTCCTCTTGTCAGAAACAAATCAAGGCAGCAGGTCACCGCTGAGCTGGAGTCTGACCTGCAAACAGTCTGTATGGATAAGGCAGCACGTGTTACCTGCGACAAATCTGCAGGGATTTACTGTTCATGCTTGACATATTTCCTCACTGTAAAGTCCACGTCTCATATATCAGCTACCATCCATGCATAAGGCCATGCAAAGGGCTGGGCTTTATGTAAATATGCTAGATTTTGCATTAGAGTTTTGGTATGATGGTATGGCATAAGTGCTGTGTCTGTGCTGTTCTGTGACTTGCCTTTGCCCACTTAGTCATCGTATTCACATTACTAATGATTACTCATCAGCATCTCAATGTGTTTGTGAAAGCTCCAGTGGTCATGCCTACAACTTTGTCACAACATTAAATACCAAAACTAATATGGTATTTAATTTCGTCCATCACCAACCACATACTCGACGCAAGCAGTGTAGCACTCACTAGTGATCACCGAATACCGAACACGAACAAATGCTTAAATACACAACGAGCGATCTGAAATGGTCTTCTTGTGCAAGTGACAGGCACCAATAAAAGCAGCTATCGACTCTATCTCAAACTTTAGGTCAGGTCAAATCAATCAGAGTGATAAGTAAAAGAGATATACTGTGAGGACAGTTCAGTCTTACAGCGATCACCAGACATCCTAACAGATGTTTTTGAATTGCTCAATCGTTACTCTTAATAGCTATTGCCAAACCACTTGCCACAGGTCATTTTTGATTTCTCAACAAACTTCACGTGCTCGTCTGATCTAATTGGATCGTCATCTGAAGCCGTCATGGTATTACACAGCAAATCAAGTGCGAGCGCCTTTCTGCACGTTCCGCTCAGATGGACTCTGAATGGTTGCTTAAGAGTTAATACATCAATGGCTGAGTGTTATTAAAATAGAAATGAGAATGAAGCTCCACTGACGTAGGCACATAATCAGATGTGAGGGATGAGAAGATGGGCTTTACAGGCCAGACCAAAGTTTTGCAGATAAAGGTTGAAGAAGGCGTTTGTAATCACATAGGACCACATATTTCAGCATATGTTCTGACTTTTTAGCCAACAGAAAACATCTTAAATGTTATGTTATTAAATGATGTGTTTTGTTGAGTTGACTCTTTCATTATCTCAAATGTCTCTTAATGTCAAACCTGGACGTACCTGCAGCTCAAAGATAACAATCCATTTGTCGGTTTCATTTTGTTGCCTGTCAGTGGCATCACCACATTCGCTTTTATGCATGTGCCAGTGTGTGGGTGTCCACTAGAAGCCGCCGCGAATCGAGTTTTTGTTAAACTTTAAGCCACATTTTGGCAATACTTAAAATCAAAGGTCGTTTTAAACCATGTTTAATCCAGATGAGGCATTTTAGTCATCTCAGCCTTTCCTGGATGGCCCGTGTCTGTCGAACAGTGTTTGAGAAACACTACATTTAAAGTGAAAATGCTTTATTCTGGCTTTATTGGTTTAAATCACAGTGTTTTGTGTGTTTTATAGAGGAGGGGATCTCTGTGAAGAATTCAGCTTTCTGTAACAACATCCTGAACACGTGGATGTGAAGTTATCAGAGAACCAAACCGAGCAAACGTTAGCAGCAGCTCAGCTCACAGCCCACTCAGGACATCCTGTGTCTGCCAAACTGCAACTGAGAAACACAGATTTTTAACATGAATCTGGTTTATTCGGTGGTTTTATTGGTTTTAATCCATGGGTTCATCTGTTTTGGAGAAGAGGAGATGTTCACGGATAATTTGGCTCTGTTAAAAACCTCCTGAACAATGAACACTGAAGGAAATCCCAACTGGGAGGAGCTGATTGCAGTGACGGCTGCGGCAGTGAAGACAACGGCTCCTATAAGCAGACGCTACCTCACGAAAATGACATATTGTACATTTAAGTAGAAACAGTAATACTACAGTGTAGAAATGCTGTTGATGGATCACTTTACTGAAACGAAGCCTATAACACCAGGAACAACAGCAACACGCCATATTATGTTATTACACTACTCAGACTTTAAGAAGATATCCAGTCTCATGCCATAATGGCCTATACCTAATACCTGAATGGCCATAAATGGAAAAACCCAAGTTCAGATTGTGACATGCTTTAGCATCTACCTTATCTTTAGGTTAGTATATTAACTTACCCTGTTACTCAGCACAGGTTGTACTTCTTCAGTGAACCTTCTCAGTCCTGGCAGTTTGCCTCCTGTTGGCCCAAGACCAAATGTGTGAGATCTTTGATGCCAGAGAAATTCCAGGTCACCTGCTTGATGTTGCCTTGTGTCTGCCACAGCCAGTCAGTAGTTCTTCTCCACAGTAACTTAGTCTGATTGAAACGGGAAAGCAAACTTAATGTCTTTAACTTAATAATACGTACATCCACGGGCTGTGTAATGGTGCGACAGCACTCTAGTAAACCTCATTAGATCATCAGAGAGAGGGAGAGAGAAATGCCTGATAATTATAACATTTCAGCTGGTTGTACTATTTCTAACTGTCACTAAAATGTCGCTTTTAATATCATCGAGGCAGAGCAGAGAAGTTCAGAAATTACAGTGTATCGTAAATTCTGTTTCTTCTGTTGGCCGTTCACCCACTGATACGTCATTTTACGTGTCATTCTTCTGTTTAAAGGCTGCGTCATGTAAAGTTGCCTTTTTGTTTGTACTGAGACTGAAGATCTTTTAGCAATGAATAGTTGTGAGGTCACATTAAAGAGCAGAGGGGGTGTAAAAGAGGCTTGCAAAATGGTAATAATAATATATATTTATACACTGTGCTACAGTCAAATGAATTAAAATATATTGTTGCCATAAACCTAGATGAATTTACTTGCTAATATATTTGTAATTAAAGAACAGCAACGATTATAAAGAGCGTTTATGGTATTTTATACTGCCCGAGCCAATGTAGGTCACAGTTTACGGTGACACTGCTGCACAGCAGTTTTATAGACAGCACGCTGCAATCAATCTGCAACAATAAAGTCATGTGATTATTGCAAACAAATCAGACCCCTTCCCTCTTCCCTCTGTGTCACAGATCGGGTGATTTTCCTGCCAGGAACCTTCCAGAATGTGAGCGTCTCCCAGAATGAGACGGTGCAGGCCGTGGTGTCCAGGATCCCCTCAGATGTCGCTTTCATCACTCTGCAGTTCCACACGCAGCACCACAACGTCACGCTCTCCTACACCAGGGTGAGAAAGTTCATGACAGCATTCGGCTGGCCGCGGCGGCCACCTGTGGGCTGAAGGTGTTGGTCCTGATGTTTGGTGATTATTCCGTCTGCACTTTCCTGAGTTTGATAAAGGCACCAAGATCGATACCGCTCTCACGTCTGCACGCATGACAGGAAGCTACGGCCTCCAGCCTGTTAACTTAGCTAGACGCAAGCCTGGCTCCGTCTGAAGGACCAAAAGCACTTTTAAATTTCCATAATGACTCCAAAAAATCCACTGAGATATAAAATGTTAAAAATGCAGCCGCACTGGTGCTACTGACAAAGCTACGCTAGCTGTTTTCCTCTGTTTCCAGTCTTTCTGCGAAGCTATGCTAATGCGCTTCTGCACAGGTGTGACCTCACAGTGTTACACTCAGATGATCCCAATAAAAAAAAGCATATTGAAGAACTTCACGCTCATATTTTATGCGTGCCGGTAAATTCGTGTAACTTCTCCTGCTTCCTCTGCAAATATATTTCTAACATAAAGCCTTCCTCATCTGATGCATAATAAATGGATAAGTTAGGCCCGTTAATTGGGTTATGTGGTGGAAGTTGCTGTTGGTAAATATTTGTTTGCGTGGAGGCCGATGGACGGTAGTGATGAACTGAAAGTTCAAGGATAAAGGTCTGTTAAATTGTTATGAGATTTGTAGCACCACTAGCTGTGACCACCGGCTTTTTATATGTCGCCACTGGTCTCTCAGTGAAGAAGACGCCTCATACGCCTTTACATGATAATTAATGTTGGCCTCACGTGTTCTTCATGGGACAGATCGCGCTGAGCATGACGCGTCTCTAAATGTGGCTTGTGAACATTTATAGAAGTGGCAGTGAAGTCAGTAAGCAGGAGAAGGATGAAAGCTCAGAGATGGTGACAGTTAACGACGTCTCACATTCTGTAAAATCAGCAAATCAAGTGCCTAATCATTTTCTCGAGTTGATCGAGTGATTCTATCTTTGGGGCGATTGCGTGAAATAGTAAAAATGAAACGGTGAATTTGAAAGGTATGCTCCACGCTGTGCGAACAGGCCGTTCGTTCTACCTCCACTTAATGAATGAGGCTTTGTGAGCGAGGTCGTCTGACCCACTGGGAGAGGTTTCAGTCAGCTGATGTACAGTCCACTGGTCATGAGCAGCAGACATGGCGGCCCCGAGGGGAAACCTTCTGGCGCCGGGCCCAGAAGTCTCAGGGGGCAGCTCGGTTTGGGTCCAGGCCGCGCGGACGGGCAGATAGCCTAAATCGGTTTAGCTTTATTTCCGCTTGTGATGGAGAGTTCTGGGAGGAAGAGAAAGGAAAACAAATCCTTGTGAGTTTCTCGGGAACAGAGAAGGAGCCTGTTGATTAAATAAAGAGATGAGCGTCAGATCTCAGCGTGGAGCACGAACAAACCCACGCAGCAAAGGCACCGAGAAAAAGAGCAAAACTGCATCTGGCATTAATACAGAGTAAACATGTACACACTTTAGTTTCCTTCATACTGTTACTTCCTTCACTAATTTCCTGTTTCTCTTGTTTTTATCACTCTTATTCACTTCAAGTGGTAAACCACAAGATCCTTTTTATATTTATTTATTAAATCATGCACCGTGTTTGTTGCTGCCCCTTGCTCTCCGTCGGTTACTTCAAACCACTTGTTGAAAATACTGGTTTCAGCTTTTTTACAGATCCAAATCTACCAGATAAACCTCGGTGTTTTAATATGGAAAGCGGGAACGCCGTCATAAACTGGACACGAAGTTGCGGGGTCGGGTCATTAAAGCACGCGTTTCTTGTTGGTGACTAATGACTCGTCACATTTAGCGATAATCCTTTACACTCTTGTGATTAGAGCGGCTTGAAGTCGCTCTACCTCAGCGGAGCGTTACATAAATCCAGTGGGAACCGCATCGAATGAAGTATGTCTACCCACTCGAGCCCTTTCTGAAGAAGATGAGCGTCACACAATGGGACTTATTGTGCGAGCAGCAGGACTGAGAGTCATACTATACGTGCGCAGCGCCTCGATGCTGCCAGCCTCAGCGCACAACAGTAATTCGGCGTGCTCTAATTGAAAAATGTGGCAAAGTATATGTCAGAAATGTGTGGCTGGCTCCGAGGAAAGGATCTCTTGCCCGCTGCTGCCTGTCACAGTTATCACAGTTCTGACTTCAACACCTGACCTACGGAGAATTTGGTAACTATTCGTATTTGAGTCGAGCCAAGTAGCTCATGTGTGAACTGGCAGTGCATCAGATCAGGATGTGGTCGGCTGCTTCTCGCATTTCAGCGTTCGGCTGTCAAGAGCACACAGACGTATGTTTTTCAAGGAAAAGAATGATATGTGATATGCTTCTGTTAACAAGAAACAAAACTAACAGTACGTTTGTTTACAGCCATCGACTCACATTTCTAGGTTTCAAAAAAAAAAGGAACAAAGACTAAAACTGCACAGCATGGTGTTTCTTAGCAAATGTTAGGCAAAATGGTCTGGTCTGGTAGTATAGAATACTAACTATGTCCATAATAATAATAATAATAATAATAACAATAATAATGTCACCCAATGTGACAACAGTGTGACTCAGATGTTTTTAAATAGATTACTGTCACGGCTAGGCTTTGGGGTGAGCTGGACCCAGACGCAGGCAGGCACAGGGATGCACAAAGATCTTGCAGAAAGTTTATTAAAGGCTTAGGCTTACTCGTGGTCAAGGCAAGCGGGGTCAAAAACCAAAAAAAGAACCAGAAATCCAAAATCTCTTCGACTATGACTATGGTAAACTTGGCTAAACATGGGGTCTAACAAACACATCTACAACTAATGCAACGACAGAGAACAAAGGCAAAGGCGAAACTTAAATAGGCAGGGGAGGGCAACAAAACGAGGGACAGGTGAAATCAATAGGCTAATCAAAGGTAAAGAAACAAGCAGACTACACACACCAGGGAGACGACTCTTCAAAATAAAACATGAAACAACTCAAAACCATGACAGAACTCAAAACCATGACAATTACAGCATGAAGGTATTAGATGGGATTAAATAAGATGCAGTATACAATCACATATCAGGCTCCGCTTACACACAATGAAACGGTCAGTATGACTCCATTCATTGTGTTACCAGAGTCATGCTATAGAGTGGAACTGTCTGTGAACCTGCCTTTCAACTTCTTTCTTGCTCTGTGAAAGGAATGACTTCACTTTCATTGCGTGGGTCATTAAACAGCTAATACACTTCATCCACGAGGAGATTCCAGGAGAGAAGGTCGAGCTTCTGCTGAGTGACTCGGGCGACTTCCTCAAACACGGAGCAGCATTCTGCCGACCTTTTGGTCACAAACAGTCTCACGCGCCTCATCGTAAGCTCGGGCATTTGAAATTGTCCCTGCCTGAATGAGAAGCCTCAGCAAATGACATGTACGGCGGGTTTATGACAGTGATGGATGAAACAAAGAGCCGAGTGTGTTGGAGGTTTCCAAGAGAAACCATATTTTTATAAGTTAATGCTGGCAGAGGGTCGCCTCGTCCCGTGCGCCGTGTCGATCTTCATACGGTTCCCTGTGCCTCCCTCAGTCCCATGTTACTGCCGTCCACGTGCGGAGGGTGTGCTGGCGTCTAAAATCCACAGAGCTGAACGTGATGATTCTGTCATTCCGTCGTTTTTTTTTCTTCAGCAGATAAAAATGTTTGCTTTTGCATTTTTGTTTGCGCATCCGCTGACGAGACGATGTTTGTGTTGGGTTCAGACGCCAGGTCAGGGTCTCTCTCTGACGGCGGTGGACTCGGGGCTCCTGTCGGTGCTCGACCCAGGCCAAGTGTCCCTCTCCTTGTTCCTGTCTTCTCCTGATGGCGACACCGTGGCAGGCACCGGGGTCATCCTCCCATACTCCAGCACCGGTACTCCTTCTTAAAACACTCCTCTGGCCCGGTCATGTCAGGGCAATAAAAATAAATAATAATAACACAAATGTTGGTGCAGTTCTCCACTGATTTGCTTCACCCCGCCTGAGACTTGCATCAGACAGTCAGAACACGGGGAAGTTGCACAAATGTTTCTGCAAAACCAAAGCACAGCTACTTCTTCACCAGGCAGCTTAGTTCATTGCGACTGGAACTAGAGGAAGCTCATGTAGGCCTTGAGTGAGCACTGACATTGATTGTGCGTGGTTACTCATAGGCTTCCCGTCACCCTGACATGGCCACAAAAACAGTTTGTTTCTGTCTCCCGTTGGCCCGATTCAGCACCTAATAACATATTTATTCTGTGTTAGATCCGGTCCCTGGGGCTTGCAACATGGAGTTCAACCTGGACAACGACCCGAATGTTTACATCCACTACAACCTCTACGAAACCACGATCCGATTTGCCCCGGCAAACTTAGGCTACGAGAGGTAACGCGCCAGGGTGATTGGCACCGTCTGCCCGGCGTCCTGTTCCAGCAGTGACTCGTCTGCCAGGACCTGCTGACAAACCGCGTCACTGTTTATTTGCTTTGAAATGATCCCATGCTCGCTCTCTCTCTCTCTCTCTCTCTCTCTCTCACACACTCACACTCGCAACACACACACAGGCTCCCCTGCTCCCCTGCCGCAGCTCATAGTACTCACTTCATTTTCTCAAGAATGTCTGCGCCATCTTGGGATGAGCAGCAGATAAACACTGGAGTCATTCACTTGTCGGTCGTTTCCTGCCGTGTCAGAACCTGCCAACCCGAAGCTGTAGCTGTCGTCAAGACATTAACGCTAGTCAGGTTTAATTTCATGAAATGGTTAATGCTTCTGAGGAAGAAAGGCTTCCTGCGCGTTTGCCTCTAGCTTTCAGTTCTGTGTCATGGCAACTGTTGTGGTTTTGGCTCCGAGGAGCATCTTAAGGGATTGTGTCACCGTAGCGATGTGGAGATGGCGCCCGCTGAAGCTCTCCTCTGGCTGAAAATAACAACATCACACTTGGTGACTCTCCACGGTCGGCAGTCAGGTCGCTGGTCCAAGTTGATGACCCCACTAGTCATGTGATAATACGTACATACACGTGCATATCAGTATGGTTTGATATTTCCATGCGCTGATGCCATACCACATTCTAGATGTATACAGTATTCAACATGTTCAACTGCTCTGTACTGACAGGAAATGATGCAACAGGTGCTCCAGTCTTGACTGTGCCCACTCACTTGAATGAAAGTTGCACGCGCGGCACATAAGCAAAGCTTTCGAGCTCGTGCGGCTGCGTCGCCGCCTTCAAGCCGGCCGCCGTGTTACAAACAGAGAACATGTCACATCTCCAGATGAACAGCCGCATTATGTCGCAGCAGCGCCGGCTTTATCGATCAGTTAGCCACGGAGGTCCAGCCGCAGGGTCTGAAATCAAAATGCTTTTCCAGTGCTTACGTTTTGTCTTCTGGTTTTGTTCCTCGAGCCGTGTCCTCCCCCATCTCCAATCAGCCGCGTGCAGCTCCTCAGCTTAGTCATACACTGTGGGACTACGAGCAGCAGATCTAGAATACAGAATATACATTTGAATATAAGGTGTTGTGCCAGTCTCAGGTGCTTACATGTAAGATGTTCAACACCTGCCCGGAGTTATTATTCTTCTATGGACATATTCTGTGTCCCAGAATGCAACACACAAAGCAAAATGACAGAGTTTAAACAAACTGTGGAGGTGTATTTCTGAAAAGCAGGAATGAAGCAAGAAGTTTGTCAATCGATCAGACATTTGTTGACACGTGGCGTCTTTTCCCATCAGCATCCAACAACGAAATGAATTTATTTTGCTCCCGTGCAAATCAGTAGGAGGGAATCTGAAAGCACGCTCGCTCTTTGAGCCGATTCTCAATTAGTGTTTTGTGCTGACGCAGAAGTAAACCAGGCTCCTGTCTCACCCACTCGGTTGAAACCTCTGCCCCCCCCACAGCAGATGCTGATACGCGCCTGCTGTCCCTGCTTCGTCTCTGGCTGATAAACCACAGATTTACAGAGCGCAGCGTCTTACACAAGGACCAAATTATGTCAAGTTTCACTTTTAGTGTCTTCACACTCCGTCTCTATCGTTCACTCTCTAAGTTTCAGTGCAGAGACACTTGTTTATCAAAGGCCACATCACTTCCCCCAACTGTCTCTCTCTCTCTCTCAGGGGAGAAACTCCTCCAGCCTGCGACGAATCGACAGAAATGAACACGCGCTGGCGGCTGCAGTACGACATCTACCAGTACTTCTTGCCTGAGAACGACCTATCAGAGCGCAGTCTGTTCAGCGGCATTCAGGCCGTGGCCGACGTCAAGGGCGTGATGGGGAACGGCAAACAGGTGGGGGGCTCCGAGAACATGACCGTTTACGCCAAGAGATTTTCCGTTTTAACGTTTATCCGCTAAATCCTCGCCTCGCCTCATCGCCGCATGCCTCCCTGCAGGTCATGACGCTGATGTCGTCAGACAGGAGCATGGCGGTGTTCAACTCCATCCCCGGTCAGGGCGTCATCTACTCCGTGGTCGTGAGAGACCCGCTGCTCAACACCTCGGCCTCCTACGTCCCCGTCCACACCTACGCCTGCAGCTTCGCGTCCACTCTGGATGGCTGTCAGACGCTCGGTGAGCGCCCGTGTGTTTGCATCACACACTGTTGCGATCTTGCGATTCAACGATTACAAATTATGTTATATTAACAGTTAATTATTGATATTAATCCCCCCCCCCCCCTTTTTTTTTTAAATTGTTCAGGGAAGATTCCCACCAAAGTTTTCTTCACCATCACTGGCTTGGCAGGTCTGTTTGTCTGCTTCTTTGGCCATCGATTCTTCAAATGCGGTGAGTGTGCTTTCGTAATATATTTTATAATATTCTTAATATTGCGTTGCACAGCGTTAATGCTCCAGAGCACATGTTAGTGAGTTTAGAGCCGAAATGAATGTGAATGTGTGCATGTGATTATCGAAACGTGCTGTATTCGATGTTCTGCGCATGTTAACTGTATGAAATTCAGGAACTTTACTCTGAGGTTTCTTTACGCCAGGACCCAACACTGAAAACGTTTCCCTTCCGAGTTTAGCTTTTTTTTTTCCAGCCACAGCTCACTGCAGGTTCAGCAGAATACGTTAGCGGGGATCAGAGGTCGTGTTTACAAGTCGTGACCTCCCGCAAGGCTTTGGTGTGGTGCTGCAGAGAGTTGTGGAGACCCACGCAGCTTTCGTTTGTAACCGTTTGCAGACTGAACCTCAGAGAGCCAGCGGAGCTCACGTGGTCTCCCTGGCATGTGGTGCAGAAATGTATTTGTTCCGATCTGAACCCGTGACTGCCATCTGCCGCTGCTGCCAGTGGATCTCACAGATCTGAAGGTGACGGCGTCCGATGTTTGGCTCCAGCTCGTTTCGCCCTGAAGAGGAGTCCTGTTTGTTCCGGAGCGTGTGGTCTCATCCATTAGTGATGTTTGTGTACAGTCCGATCTGCTTCTCTGATTTCTGTATTCTCTTTTCTCTCTCTCTTCCCACCTCCTTCCTCTTCGTCATGCAGAGTTGTTTTGCATGGGATTCAGCTTCACGGCGTTTTTCTTCTTCGTGCTGATCACAAGAACCACGGAACTGGAATACGACAGTGGGTGTTTTTTCCCGGCACCTTGCCTTCATCTTCACTTTCGAAACATCCCATATGTTCACGTGATTAAAGCCACCGTGTGCAGCCGAGTTCGATGCCCCTTACATGTCTCTGTGTTTGCGTCCCTCCCTGCAGTTCGTCTTGCAGTGTCAGCAGTGATCGGCGCGGTGGGCGGGGTCCTCCTGGTGATGAGCTGGTGGCGTTTCGGTTCGGTCATGGCCTGCATCATCGTGGTGGGACTGATGCTCGGCTTCCTCATCGCCTCCACCGTCCTCTTCACTCCTCTTGGTAGGAAAATAAAAACAGTTCCCGGACCCTCAACGGGACCGCAGTTAGCCAATCACGGTGAAGGTATGAATACCGGTTCATTCTGCGTGTTTTCAGGTGACCTTGACGTGTTCAGGAATTCCAATGCCGTGTTCTGGGTGACGTTCTGCTGCATCATGACCATTGTCCCACTCTTCTTCATCCGTTGGCCCAGAGAGGTAACAGACTTAGCCCTTGAACCAGCTCACTACAGCAGGAGCAGCACTGAAGTGCTCTGGCAGCATCGAGTGGTGGGATTGGGAATGGCACGGCGCCTAGCTTAGCATAATGACTGGAAACGGAGGGAAACAGCTAGCCTGCCTCTGTCTGAATGATTAATTCCGCCAACCAGACGCAGTTCCGATGCTTACTAATCAACATGCATGTTTATTTTATCTGTACACACGTAAGTAACTTGTTGCTCGGCAACCGTTCATTTACAACAAGACTGCAGGAAGTCACTGCCCTCAGACACAAACCAGCTGCAGCACAGAACTCTATAAAAGCTCAAAGTGTTGTTTTCACATTTCTGGATGAACTGTTTAGAAGAAGGACCTTCTTTTACTGAGATGAGTTATTTGTGTTTTTCCTGTGTAGAGGTGCCGTCTTAGTTGTCCACGTTTAAACCTTTTCATTTGTGATTCATGTGTTGAAAATAAGAGAACTGCAGAGCCTTATATTGAAATATTTGATTATTTGTTGCCTTAATCCTTCAAATCCAGTATTAAAGTAAAATAAAACAAGTTTCCTTGTTAAAATCTGAATATTGGGGGTTTTTTTTGTATATTTCTTTCAGGGGAACATCATCACATGCGGGGTCGTCGGCGCTTACGCTGTCGTTCTGGCCGTCAACGCCTTCATTTACACCAGCCTCTCCTACATCACCCTGAACATCCTCAAACGCCTCCTGAACAACAACTTCAGTGCTATGTTCACCGACGTGCCCTTCCAGACCATCGGTGAGGCCACCGGCAAAATGACAAGCTCAGTAATGCCGCCGCGCTCAAATGTTCAGTCTCTGATCAACCGTTGTATGTTGCCGTGTGTGTCTCCTTTCAATCAGACTACGTCATGATCACGGTGTGGGTGGTGCTCGGCGTGTGCGGCATCGTCCTGCAGCTGTACCGCGAGCGCTCCCGCCCGTTCTTCCCGCCCAGCCCGTACCTCATGTGGCTGCAGGAACGCGAGCGCCGCAAGACCAACGTCCTCGACCCGAGCCACCACTTCCCCCCGCTGCCCAACCGCCTCCTGGCCAGGGCGCGGCAGCTCACCAAGCGGATGGAGCCGGCCGGAGAACACACACCCCTGCTCCTGTAGACGCCTCGCCCCCTGTGAGGGTGGGTCATCACACGTTCAGCCAGGGCCTGAAGCGGAGAGGAAGAGGACCGGTGAAGGCTCAGAAGAGGGTTTTGGTAATCAGGAGGAATATTGTTTCTAATATCTGGTGCTGGAACGACAGAAGTGCAGCATCAAGACCACGAGAGAGACTCACTGACGCTCCTCAGGTGGATTCAAAGTCTGGCTGCCTCTTCTCTCTCCTAAACGCCACTTTTATGTAACACTTAACCGACATTTTAACAATCACTGAAACTGGTCAAGACGAACTGAAGGAATGTCTTTTTTAAATTTTTAATTACTGAAATGTCGCCGTTGATTGTTTTACGGCGCCTGTTGCCTCTGCTCATTTTACTGTTTGCACTAAAGTCACCGAACCACTAACGATTTGCAGAGCGAGGCGTTTTGTCGGAGGGCGGCTGGATTCGAAGATGGTTTCGAACTAATAAAAACACCTCGAAGTTGATCTGAAGCTGAAACTACACTGGATCCTCTCAACTGTAGCGAGCTTTATGGGATTAATTCATGTTTTAGACTCTAAATAAAAAAAAAAGGTGCCATTCATCCCCGAGGGTTTTAGTTTGATCAGCAGTCGCGACGGAGTCACAAACGGTCAGTAAACTGCTGTCACAAACAAGAAACAAACTGACTAAACAAAAACAATGTTGCACAGTTTTCACATTTTAATCTTTATACAATATAAGAAAAAAAAGCTGTATTTTCCTCTTCACCACTCTGCACATGACGTTTTAACCTCTGCCTTACTTGCGTTCTTGTGTGTTCTTGTGTGTTTTGATGGACTAAATATGGCCGTCCGGTCTCTTCTCTCTCTTTGTTTTTTTTTTTTTTGGTAATTTGCACACTGGATTTTAATGTATTTGATTGTTTTTTCTGTCTGTGATGTTCCCCGTCGATCTCGTGTTAATCTGTGAATCTGTTGAATCTCGCGCGCCGTGACTTTTCCCTCAGGGTTTCACGCTCAGATTTTGGGCCACGGTGCGCTGAGGCAACGTCTCAAGCCGTAAAAGCTTTCACATGTCAGTTTGTTACTTCGCTGAACTCTCCGGTCTCATGACATTTTAAAAAAAACAAAACATTTGAAACCAAAACAACTTGTAAACATGTCTCTGAAGAATGAGGTCAATTGTATTTGTAATTGAACATGTTTTGATATTAAATAAATGCCTACAGGTGAATAAAACCTGCTTTTTGTCCTTGTGAACTACAGAGTTCTATGAAAATATTTTACTGAGTTTTTCTTTAATAGAAGTTATTTGTTGAAGACAACTCCTTTGCATAATCAGTGCAAAGTCTACATAAACATTTTATTTTCAATGTAGCTCTTAAATTTATCACAAATGAACTATTTAAAATCTCTTATTTAACTGGAAAATGTATGTTGACAAAACACTTTTAACGATAAGTTGACTTCTTTGTGGTTCTGGCAGGACAGCGACGCGACAAACATTTGATAATCTTAGAAAACGTGATGCTCCACTGAGAATAAAGTGGTATGGCAGTGAAATACAGTGTACACATTGATGTAACAGTGAGAAATCCCTGAACATCAGGTTAAAATGTAAAAGATTGATTTACACCTGTATTTTACCAGAAGGTGCTGAATGCACTTTTACTTGTACTCACTCAAGGATCACACAGATCACTGCTCTCTGACGTGGACTTTGGTGTTTGGGAATAACTGAATTGACTCATCAGTCGACAACAGCTGATTCCAGTTAAGCCAACGAGTCCCTTTTATCTTGACCTCAGCTGCTGAGCCGGAGCATGTAAAACGTGTGAGTGTGAAGCGCGGCGATGTTGCTGTTACTGTTGCTTTTGTCATGAGGATGCGTTCATGAGCTTAACATTAATCACAACATTTGACCACCAAAACTAACCCCACTCCAACTCAGTTGCAGTGTTTCTTCAGAACCGCCAGAGGGCGCCAACATAACAAAGTTCATTAAAGGTCCGGCACAGCGACGCAGCTGATTCCACTTCATCCGTCTGATTAGACCTCTGCTCAGGGTGAGAGACGGTCAAAGCTGCAGATACTAGAACAGATCAGCACACACTAAGGCTCTAACAGTCTATAGACGATAGTGCAGATGGTGTTTTTATGAGTTATTTTGGATTACCACGTGACTTGCAGCTGGAGACGACACTGACATGTGTCTCTGTGAACTTGAAAGGAAAACAAACATTTAGGTTAATTTTTCATTAATTAATCATTAATTTTTCACCTGGAGTTTTTCTGAATGACGTCAGGCAGAATGAACAGTTTCCTCTGGAGAATGTAAAGCACCTTCGTTGCTCCCCTCGCTCGGACTTTTGTTGGGTATGCGGGCTAAGAGCGTTTTAAAAGCTTTAGAGTGACAGTAAATCCTGGAAAACATTCAGGGCGGCGGTGTGCAGCAGCAAAAAAAAAAACACGTCACGCGCAGCCAAAGTTGACCTTTAAAACACTTTGTCCATTTATTAATCAAATTGACAAACAGGTAGCTGGAAGAAGAGATACGATCGACAGGATCAACATTCAAATTCTGACAAACACAGCGGTTTCTGTAAAGTGCCAAACAAGAAAAAGAAAGCCTCACTGATAATATATACACACACACACACAAACACCACATAGAAAACTAGATTTTTAATACGCACAAAAATTAGAAACCATATAAAAAACGACGTCTATGCCAAGTAGGTTCTGCTCTAAAATGATTCCGGCCTCTGGAGGGCCTCGAGTGTTTCCTGCTCGAAAGAAGAGAGGCGTTTGATCAGTAGTTCATCTGCGACTCCGGCTTTTCTCTGAGGAACCAGAGTCGTGAGTGCTCATATACACGCTGTGCAATTTTCATCAGTAAAAACCATAAACACCCCCCCCACACCAATCATCTAATACATTCTAATGCCGCTCAGAAACAGATTTCTGATGAAGGCACGCGACAGGAAGGCAGCGTTTCGACGGCGCTTTGTTGTTGCGCCATCGCCGCAGACCTTCTACCGAGATACTGTTTATACAAAAATCAGACGGGGATCACGTCCGACTGTCCCTCAGTGGAAAGATTCGTTCTCACCGGGGAGAAAAACGAACCAGAAGCCGAATCGGTTTGTGCTCCAGTCGTGTCACTGAACTCCGGAAAAGTCACTTTGTCAACTTTGGTAACCTGTTTGAGGAAAAACAGGACTCAGGAGCTGCTCTGCCTTAAATACACACACACACACACACGCACGCACGCACACACACACACACACACACACACACACACACACACACACACACGATCGCTCTCCTGCAAATGTTCACACGCGTGTATTTCGCTAAGTCATTGCCAAGTCCTGGGAGAAAGAAAGCTTCGAGGTTAGTGTTCGAACACGGCTGTTCTGCTGAATTCTACCGGTTGTTCTTTAAAAGTCAGTTGACACGTGTTGTTTGTAACGGCTTGTACGCGTAGTGGAGGTGAAAATGTAAACGTTGTGCAAGTTTTAGTGTTAGACAGGTACGTGGAGCGGACCTCTCAACAAGTAAAAGACCATTAAATCACCACGAAGTACGAAGAATGACTTCTTTCACCCTTTTGGATTAAAAAAAAAAACGACTATTAAATAACATACAAAAAACCAAAATACATTTAAAGATGGAAGAAAAGGTCATAATGGAGAAGTGTTCTGATGCAGAGACAAGTGCTGGTCTGTAATGAGCTGTGTGTCACCAGCCTGCTGGCTTTGGCAGAGTCCCTCAGAGGCCGCCCCGCTACGTCTTCTGCCTCCTCCTGCTGTTCATTTCGAAATAAGTGTCCCCGCTTTTGCCGTTGCATTGTGGGACCTTCTTGCTGACGCTGGCCTCCGTCTTGACGGCTTTGACGTTGGGGCTGGTCTTCTGCAGGACCAAGGCTTGCCCTGGAGCCGGTTCGGGTTTCAGAGTCGACTTGCCGTTGCCGGGGTTCGGGGCGGCCGCTTGCTTTCGCCCCGCCCTCTGTGCTGTGGCTGGTGTTTTCTGATTGGCTTTGCTGATGGCAGAAGGGCCAGTGTTGGCCCCCGGGACCCGCCCGGGGACGGCGGCAGTAGAGCGCGGAGGGGCGGCGGCTGCCTTGGTCGGGGCCGGCCCCTTGGCTTTGGCTGTGACCTCGTTGCTCTTCGGCTGCGGGCAGACGGGCTTTGGCAGCACCGGGGAGGCTGTGCGTGAGCTGAGGGTGAGGGTCCGGGTTTGTGGGGTTGGCGTCACCGTAGCTTTTGTGGCCGTTCGGACCCGCCTGGCCGCCTCTAGACGAAGGCGCGAGGCTGGGGAACCGGGACGGCGCTGTGCAAGGCGAGAGCGCTGACTGGCGCCCGTTGGGGGGCGGGCATCTCTAGCGGCGGGTGCCCGTACTGGTGCAGTGACGGGGCGAGGCACGGAGGCAGTAGTGGGGGAGGTGCAGGGGCTGGAGGGTTTGGGGCATTTGGAAGACGGCTCAGGGCAGACCGGGCTCCTGGGCTGAGAGGCGGGGCCGCGCGGTGACGGCCTGAGCTTCAGTTTGGAGGCGGGAGTTGGATCTGCAGGGGCAGGTGATGGAGCTGAAGATGGCGTCAGAGCCCTGCGATGGACTTGGGCACCCTGACTCCCTGGGCTGGGAGACTGTTTGGTGGAGCCTCCCAGAGGCGTAGAGGGCAGAGAGGTGGAGCCTTTAGTGGTGATGGGCAGGGGCAGCTGGGTGGGCTTCCTGGGGGAAGAAGGAGCCCCCTGGAGGTTCTTCTTGGGTGCTGCGGCAGAACCTTTTCTGGGTAACGTCGGCGTGCAGGCTGGGGAGGCGGCGTAGGACCGACACGTCTGACCCGCTGCGATCACAGACACGGGTTTACAGGCTGAGCCGGAGGAAGAGGAAGATGACGAGGTGGAGGAGGATGAGGAAGCGGAGGAGGAGATGAGGTTGTTGACAGCGGCGAGGGGGTCCATGTCAGGAGGAGGGGGTGGAGCTGCATTGCCGTGGTGACCTCCCAGGCCGGGGGGGCCTTTCTGAAAGGCCAGGATCTTCTGCTCCAGAGTGGTGAACTGCAGCACTCGCAGAGGGTCGTACTTCAACAGGAAACCGCGCAGTGTGTCCCAGCCGCCACCCACGCGCACCATCACGTGTTTCCCATGAAGCATCTGTGAAACAAATAACAGAAAATAATAAATCACTCGGTGGAAGGATGTGTTCTCTAAAACTCGGGCATTTTAGTTTTCTTTAAAAGAAACTTCTTCAAAGTTCTTAGTCATAAATCAACAGCGACGTGTTCCTGGAAGTTCCCATCTATAAATGGACGCGTCCATCCTGAGGCGTCGAGCCACAGGCAGCGTAATCGTGATGTAATCGCTCGACGCAATCCGCCGCGATTGGGTAACGAGCTTATACGAGTCTAAGCGCAGCCTTCAGTGATGTAGTGAAGACTCACAGCACGCTTGGCATCTCTGCCAAAGCTCTCTCACACACACACACACACAGAGTCAGCAGCTTGTGCTGCCACAACAGGATGGGGGCAGTGCTGATGCTTGTGCTGAAGACTGACGGCTCTTGTTTTATTACAGAACTAATAAAGGAGACTCGATACTTGCCGACGTGTTTTTCTGCACATTTCGCAGCATCATATCAGAAAAAGTTGATGGAAACAGTGAAATTTGAAAAAGTAAATAAGTAAATAAATAAATAAAATCCACATCTTTTTCTGCATGACTGAGGTGTTTTGGTTTATATTTCGCTGTTTTCAAAAGAAGAGTTGATGCACTTTTTAGGAAATAAACAGACAAAGAAGTGTTTTCTTCACTGTTCTCCCACTGTTTGAGGTTCGACTGACGCTCTTTTCATCGTGTCATCTCGTGTCCTTTTCCCTCTTAAATGCTATATTGGTTTTCGGAGCCACCTGCTGCTCGTCTCAGTAAGACTCTCCATGATTTCAGAAAAGTGGTGAAATGAAACAAGCTCTCGTTTGCATTTTCGTTCGCCCGTTTTCTCAAAATCTGCTCAAAGTGTGTCAAATAATGTGTCTCTGCTGTTTGGATTGGACATACTGACCGCTGCAATTGAGCTATAGCGGTTTGCTCAGGTTACTTTACTTTATGCTTTAAGGAATATTCGTTTTGCTTGGCTCAACAGCGAGGTCAAAGGTCAGAGTGAGAAAACAGCTGACCTGCAGGATGAACGGTGCAGATCGTCCCGGCCTTTTCCCCTGAACCTCCTCATTTCTGCTGTTTCAATGTCTCCCTCTGTTTCAAAGTCTGAAACACTGTGACCTACTGCTACTAAGCTACTACACGACCAGGCTGCTGCCTCTAACTGGGACACCGTCGTGAACTTAGCAGTGTGGATTGCTAAAGCGAGGTCGGCCAGTACGTCTCCTGCTGCCGCTCCAGCGTGCGCGATCGGGGCACTCACCCGAATGAAGAGGGTCTTGTCTCCCAATCTGTAGCGTCCCTCTGACAGGTACTCAATGGAGACCCTGTTGGAGCAGTTGCAGGGTGGGTCGTCCATACCGTGCTCCTAAGGGGGGAACAACAGAGGACCGTGAGGTGGCAGCAAGGTGGGATTCTCTTTGGAAATGTTATTTTAAAACAAAAACATTGAAGGATCTCAGGATGTAGCTCTCCCGACATGAGATATAAGAGATGAGGCGGTGAAAACACACTTGGCGACAGCTTAGCAACACGCTTCTTCTATGAATACCAAAAGGAAAAATGCAGGTTGGTGGATGCATTTGATCCAAACTGCCTTCCACTTCAATGAGCGCGGTTATTTTTAACCCAGCTGTCTCCTCTGGGAATAAACCCCCCCCCCCCAACCCTTGTTTTACACACTGGGGACTAAAGCCAACCGACGCTGACAGTGTTGGAAACGCAGCGGCCGTCACGGACGAAGCGTATCCACAGCTGACGGAGGAGGTGGGGCATTTACACTGGCTCACCGACGGCGAGTTCATCGCTTACGGCCGCAATGACGGCGCGTATCTGTAAGCCTGGAGGTCACGTGTGAGTCAGCGAGTCACAGGGCGCCCGCAGAGCGTCACGTGGTCGGCTGTGATGTGTCAGACCCTGCGGGGGCGCCAGCGAAGCGGCACGAGCCTTGGCTTGGCTTCAACTGGGTCGCACATGTACCACCTATGTGAACGCTTCTACATCTGCAGCTCTCTTTTTTTGTTTCGCTCGTTACACTGAGGTTAGACGACGGCTCTCCAGTGTTACAAGTCCGTGGCGGCTGCCTTGACCAGCTGAAGCAGAGGAGGGACATTCTCGTGTCACTTCCTGCCCCCGGGCGTCTGTTTAAAGACACTGCAGTTTATGTGAGGCTCATGTGTTCCTGCTGTCAGTCAGAACTCACCCCAGGCTGGTAGAGGCCCCCGTGCTGACAGCACACGCTGAACGTTTTGACGGCCGGGGGCGGCTCCTCTGTCATCAGCAGAGTCTCCTCCAACTCGATCTCCTTCTCCAGCTTCACCAGCACCGGAGGCTCCACGCCGTACCTGACAGACACACAGCACAGTTCACGTGTGCACACGCCCGGCACCAACACGTCATATGAATCTTCTTCTGTTTTTAAAGGACTTACTTAGAGACGATGCGGCCGATCTCCAGCAGACAGAGACAAACTTGCCGAGGCTCCTTGTGCAGCACTGAGGCGCAGAACACAATTAACATACTATTAATAAATGATCTGAGGAAGCAGCTGCCACTTCTGCTCTCTGTTCAAACACGGCGGCGAAGAAAATTCTCGTGTTGCATTCGGAAACGTGACATCGCAAAGCACGTTAGATAAAGTTGGCTATCCCCTCGGGGTTTGTCGGGTGATTCAAGCAGAAGAGAACCGATGTTTCGGGTGGAGAGCGCAACTTTAAAAGTCACTTAAGGATATTAATTTTATTAAACTACGTTGTGTCCATTCTTGGCCCGCCAGACGCACAGCTTTCTTTCTAAATCGCTCCAATCCGGTTTTTTGGAATGAAGCGACCCCCCCCCCCATGCAGAGGACTCGGGGTGATTGCTCTCCACTGCAGATCCTATTAAACCATTAAGACGACGGGCTTAAAAAACAGAGCTCTGCTAGTTTTTAGAGGCTTGCGGCCGCAGTCGCAGCTAACATCCTGAATGTAAAGCCAGAGACAGGCTCTGTGTTATTACGTTCTTGTTAGCTGTCAGGTAGTTGTATTGTCTGAAGCTGCATTATTTCAGCTAACAGACGAAATTAAACACAATTTAGATTCGTGGATTTTAGCGGTTAAATGAATGTTTTGCACAAACGTGCATAGTTCTGTGCCTCTGCTGTTTTATTTTTAGTTGGTCTCAAGATTTTCCTTTTCCAGCAGATACGAGACACAGAGGCCAAGCACATGTTGATCAGGAAAACTCATCAGGATTCCATTTCCACAGTTTTTAGGCAGAGAGACAGGCGTGACAAAGCTGTGTGGACACTTTGGTGCCCTTTGATCTGTTGAAGTAAGACATTTACCAGATGATGAAGGTAATTTTTTATAAAATTCCTGCTTTGATCACCTAAAAAAAACATACTTACTCCCACCTTTATAATGGATTTTCTGTCCTGGGTATTTGAGAAATAGGATTCCACAAACTAACTCGACCTTTGTACTTTAATAAGTTACTGTGGTAACAGACTCAGGTGCACATAACCAGCCAAAAACAAACCTTTGTTCCATAAAACCGAAAGGTCAGATTTACTCAGAGTTAAGGCGGCTGGGCCCAAACTGAGGGAAGGGAACAGACAGAGGCGTCGTTCGCCTTCAGTGATTCAAAGTTCATCATCATTTCAACGAATATCTGCAGCAGCTCTTACCGAGGCCCTCTGACTCAAACAGGTAGGTCTCCTCCACACCGATGTGGCGACACCAGGCCAGGAAGTTGGCGGTGTTGTCGCGAGCGAAGAAGGAGCCCGGAGAGGCGTCGCGTTTACACGCGACCTTCCTCGTGGGGAAGAGCTGTCGGGGAAAATTAAAATCTATGAATCCTCACCGTCGTTATGGGGAAAAGAAAAGTGGACACGGGAGTGGTTTTAAAAACAGAAAGATACAAATGTGAGACTTTGTGTTTGTGGTTCAGTGTGTAGTGAGATAAAGTCGAGGGAAGTTCACATAAAACATCTGGCATCAACTGATATACATGATGTATGTGTTCACACTGTAGGTCCTACAGTTATAGTAGTATAGTACATTACTATAACGCACAATGAGAGCTCCTGGGCTCTTGTGTAGCAGGCAAACAGCAAGATTATTATTATTATTATTTGTTATGCTCAAGTTAATTGTTTATGTTAATGTTACTCTCAGTTCATGCTCTTTCTCAAATCCTGCAAGCGCTGACCTTTTGCAGTCTTTGTGTCATTTCTGCTGCTAGCTGGTGTTTCTCAGTGGAATTCCATGTGTCAGGTTAGCGAGTTGATCAGCCAGTGGAGTTCAAGTTTTACATCCAAATTCGCTTTTATAGTAGGATGTTTACTGTCCTTCTAGGGTATAAGCAATGATGCAGTGGCAGGATGTTGACTTTTCTAACCCCCTGCCTTTATTATAAATGAAATCTCTGTCTATTAGAACTGTCAAAACGAATTTCACAAGAAAAAAGAAATTCTGATTTCTAAACAAGTAAACGGTATCAAACAGTTGGACAAAGTACTGAACTTCCACCTGACAGCCAGAGTTAACAGAAAACTGAACTTCATTTGGCCGTACTGTGACCCCCCCCCCCGCCACCAAAACGTGCGCCACGTGTGGGCATGAACGCCGCCCTCTGGACGATCGTCCGAGCTATTTTCATCGCTGCTGCCTGACTCACCTTGCAAAGCGCGGAGGGGCAGCTCTGAGCGATCTTAGTCTGCAGCACCCCGATTAGTTGGCAGAGCTTCACGCCGTTATTCAGCTCCTCCATGAAAAACTCTGCTCTCACCTCCTCTCCTGGAACCGTCACAGTGGAAAGACACAGAGTGAAACGTGCAGCACGGGACAAACCATCCTGACTTTTCATCTGCAGCAGCCCTTTGTAAAACATTAGATTTGTCGCGGCTCATTTCGCAGCCTGTAGGTCAAAACCACGTCTTTACAGGCCAGACCTAATACAAAAATTCTTTTTTACTCTCCCAGCATTTTTCTCTCACAGCGTCTTCTGTTGGAACGTATAAAAACACTTTACGTTGTCAGCTCGACACAGGACTCTCCTACAACCTCCTCAAGGACTTATGGCGCTCCCACGACCCCGTACACTAAATCACCTCCCCGGGAAACGCGACAAAAGCCCCTTGAACTGAACTCACACTGAGAACAAAATGCGCAATAGCTTTAACGCTAAGTGACTTAGGTTTTCACCACAAAAGTTTATTTTGCAGACGACAACAACGGCCGAGCCTCGGGGCTCAAAACTGGATCCGCCGCACGCCACCTGTTTCTGCAGCATCCTGATGGACAATCAAACAGCTTTAAAAAAAAAAAAAAAAAAAAAAAGTCTTAAACCGTGGTATATGGGTCATTGCAGTCACGGTAGCAATAACTAATGTTGAGCACTTAGTACCTGCCCACAATCTCCATGAGAAAAACTGTTTGCTTCTGAAAAACGGTTTCACCGGTCGACAATAGAGTCAGTTTCCAGTCAGCTTCGGTTTCCTCACTGCTCCATTGTATCGTAGGGGACAATGGATGGCAGTATAATGGCGAGGACGGATGAAATGAGGGATTTTGTTCCACTCCTGTTTCTGTGATTTGCTCAGGCCCGTTTGGAAATAGCAGCATCTAAATCCAATTACATGGGAGACCCGCGTCAATTGTGCGTCGGTATTTTCCTAGCCTCCAGGGGCCAACTGTTAGCATGCGACTGTGCAGTTATAACTCACATGCGCACAGGTTTGGACACATTTCTCAGCGTATGCACGCTACAGATACATCCAAAGACAGAAAAAAAACTAAATCTGTTTATTTCTAAATGAAACAAAATCATTACAAGTGTCAACTCTTGGCTGACACATAGCATTTACCCAGCATGCCGGTGAGCCAGATGGCCAGATCCTCCTGCATGGGCACCAGGGTGGCCTCATGCCGCACAGCCAGCCACTGGTCATACTGGAAGACGTCTGCGAGACCAGGACCATGGCGCTGTGCTAATGGGCTGCGAGGGCTCCGGGGGCTCAGCAGTGGGGCATCGAATTTCTCGCCGAACCACACCTGGAAATGAGACGAGGGAAAAGTGGAATTAGATCAGGCGCCCAAAACCTCTCAGAGAGACACACCTCTGTGCACCAAAATCTGGGAAGATGATAAACTGAATGTGGTGCAGATCATTTCCTTCTGTGACGGTTTAGGCACACAGAGAGCCTGACAGCATGTTATAACAGATTAGCGTGGCTGCCCACTTATTGAGACATCTGCCTAATCTGATCCGAGGGCTACTTGCATGGTTTTAAGACATTCAGCTTGAACAAGGTGATATAGGGGCATCTATGGAAAGAAAAAAAATGTCAATATTTGACCATATTCATGATTATGTTTTCATGCAGCTGTGGCTCAGTGGTAGAGCGGGTCGTCCACCTATCCAAGGATTGGCAGTTCGATCCCCGGCTCCTCTGGGCTGCGTGCTGAAGTGTCCTTGGGCAAGACGCTGAACCCCAAATTGCCCCCGATGCTGCGTCATCGGTGTACGAATGGGTTAGAAATCCTCAGTTTCCTTAGTTTCGTTTGGTGTGAGTGGGTGAATGTCAACTTGTAGTGTAAAGCGCTTTGAGTGGTCACATGACTAGAAAAGCGCTATATAAGTGCAGGCCATTTACCATTTACCATTAGTGTATAATCATGCTCTCTAACGCTCTCTAAAAAGAGCCTTTCATGGTGTTTATTCATTCCTCTGCACACTTGGAGTATTTAGTTGCTTGCAATCTAGTTGCAAAACTAGTTGCACATTGCCACTTAATTTCACTCTATTGGCCCCAGTGCAACATTTTTGCGAAATACGCCCATTAGCTTTCGTCAGCTGTGCGTTGGATTGGTACCAGTTTTGTGCCTGTTACTAAATATGAAGCTAACATCAGCGACCGGATAGTTTAGCTTAGCATAAAGACAGGAAACGGCCAGCCTGGCTTTTCAGGAAATCACTGCACTGCAGACACGTGACCCAACATTGAAGTGCAACTTGTTGTCTTTGGTGAGCTTTAGGAGTTGCTTGCATGCAGACTTTACAAAGAGCTAAGCTAATCGTGTAGTTTCCCCCTCTTATCAGTCTGTGCACCAATCCATGCTAACTGACGAGATAAGAGGTGGGTATCAACCTTTTAATTTCACCTTTACAAGTCGAATCAACGCAATAGTGTTTCATTCTAGGACTCCCTCGTTCAGAGTGCTTAGAAGAGTAATGGTGAAACTATATTTGTGTCAAAATGATTTTCCTTTTTTCCAGATTTTGCTTTGCTGTTGTGATATAGAAAAAAAAAAGAAACAAATGATAAAGAGCCCCAGCAGAAAATGCAAAACCAATGTTATCTCTTCAGTGGGCTTTGTGAGATAAGCCTACTCCTGTCCCCAGTAAAAACAAGACAAGCGTCAACAAACCTACATGATGTTTATATGGACACACCATATTATGGATTGCTTTTAAATCCTGAATATAGGCTAGCAGTTTCTCCACAGCCAAACCGCGTCTACAAGCCAAGCTACAGCATTATCATACTCTAGTTAACATTTAGCTTTACACTGAGGGAACATCAGAGGCGTTTCAGCGACCCATCCATGCAGAGAGGACGCGTCAGAGGATGCCGTCATACCACACTTCACTCCCATGCTCTGCTGGAGCTCGCGGCGCGCTCTGACGGTGCCGCTCGCACTCCGACTTGGCCTGGGAACCGCTGTGGCTTACTGTGTGAGTGAAAACCACAACCCCAGATTTAACTTTAACCACCCGAACCGCAAAAACGTATTTCACTGTCCAATCAGAGACAACCTTTATCATCATTTGGTGCTTTGGTTCCAAATCCAGAGGGAAACACTGGGACGACTGACTGCTGCTGCACTCGGCTGCACAAATGGGTGTCTAGTACTAGTTCACAGGGCTCAGTGCCTGGAGCGAGACGCTGATCCCGGGCTCTCAGCACTGATGTCCTGACATATCCATCTCCACTGTTATGCCCCTCCCTCCCTCCCTCCCTCCCATTCCCATCTTTCTCTCTTATACTTCAGCTCTGCACTAACAATTCACAAATCTCTGATATAAAAAGGAGAGACAAAAACTAATCCCGTGTAACCTCAGTGTTCTTGCTTTCACAGCCACCACCAACATTACCGAAATGACTTTTAAGTTAGAAAGTTACAGTTTGAGGTAACATTGGCATTTAGTAACCTGGGCTCTTGGTATAGAACGATAAAGATATTCAGATATTCCACAAACAATACATGGAATTCAGTTACAAAATGGTTTTTTTTGTTTTGTTTTTATACTTTTTAATTGTTCGCAGGCAGCAGAAGGGGTAATCTAGAAATCAGCAGCAGATGCGTACTGTGACGACTTGTCCAGACATTACATAACTCACTTCTGGATGACCCACCCCTCCATCCGTCCGGTTTGTTGACATCTGTTTAAGATACAGCCTTTAATCTTCGAGTCTATCACATGTCATCGAGCAATAACGGGACGCTGCCTCCGCCACGGTGGGGGGTTAAAGGGGTTATTGTGCTTAAAAACAAGGCCGAGTCTTGTTGAGGCCCTGAATTCATTGTGTTGGTTCAGCCTACAGACAGGAAACCTTCTGGCCAGTGGAACAGAAAGGCTGTTATACAGTGATGGGCTTCCGTAGATACTCTGAGCTTCTCTGAAAACACTGCGAGGGATACTGGAACTGTTTGTGTGCATTCTGGGTAGTCTGACACAGTGTAGCAGAAAAAGGACTGGATTTTATACTTTGGAAAGCTTCCTCCAGAACCACAGAGGTCGATACATGACCGTCTTTGCGTCTGAAACATAGTATTCCTTTTGACGCCATGTGAAACTGACCTTCATGTGTGAAAATGGTGGAATACCCTTTAAACATTCAACTTTGACTGAACTTATCCATAAATAAATTCAGTGTGTAACGTGATTGTCAGGAAAACCCCATGGGACCACATCGTTAGTTAGTAGTAATTAGTTAGTTAGTAGACATACAGATAGACATGTGTGGGAAACGGACATGAGAAGGTTACCTCACCTCAAAAGGGGGATGAACCGACCCACACACACTTTTACGAATACACACGTTGCATAACGCAGTTCAGAAGGGCAGGCTGCCCGCGGTGCTCTGCAGGTTCACAACAACATATGTGCGTTTCTCGACATCCAGCTGATCAGAAAATAAGGCGGCGCAGTGTTGCGGTTTTAAAAGTTACGTAAAAGATGTTGTGCCAATTAGAAAAGATGACTGAACAGGGGATAATCCGCCTCGTACTCAGTCACCTGACTGTATACAGGTTCACAGCGAGCATTCGGGTCTTACAACAGGCTAGTGTCGTAAACTAAAATCTGCATCACGCTGAGTATAAAAGTCTCATTTAGTCTGTTTTTCCTTTCTCCATCTCTGTCCTCATTAGGTGCTGGAATGTGGGTTTGTAATCCTGGTAGGATCGCGGCAACCTCACCAGTTTGCGCCCGTGCATTAACCGCTGTTGCTTGAGGAATTTATCTGATGCTCTTAACCTGAGCCACTTATAGCACGGGTGACCAAAGTTCCTGAAACAAGTACTTGATTGCAGGAAGTCAAGGGAGAAGTGGTGTAGCAATATATTCTAAAAATGATCCAGCTGAATTAGTGTTGAAATAAAATTTTCTTGTAGTATCATCATCTTTACTCATGACTGCGATGTGTTCTTGTTATTTTAAGATTCTTACTCATTATATAAGCTGCCTTTGTAACAGATCATCTGTTCACATTTCTACAAAACCTTTTCTTTATGCCATACATCACTGATTTCTGTACAATACCAGTAAAAAAAATCTGTTTATTCCACTTTGTCAAATGTTTCAAAAAATATTTCCATTTCTTTAAATTTGAAGTAGTGCTTCCATCCGCCGTAATTTTTATAAAAACTTCCCATGGGCTGGTTGTTGACCTTTGATCTCTCAGGATAGTAACTAAACCTAGAGCTGTTTGGTTTGGCCAGGCTGAACTAAAGGGGTCATGCTGCTCTTTTCAAATACAAAAAGCGCTGCTTGGATGTTGCAGTCGGGCACTTTCATCTCACTGGGAAAAGAAGTCATCGTAGCCTTGGTTTTAACAAGGAATTTTAGGAAGGCTAGCATTTGGCCGAGATGATTTAGGTTATTTGAGCACCGCTCCCCCAAGAGCATTTTGTCATTTGAACTGTGGGCAGTCAGTGACATCTTTCTCAGAGTTTCTATTGAGGTTTTTGTAGGTGTTGCTCCTTTATATCTGTTCAGCCACGTTGTGCATGTCCGCTCACGATAACTACGCGGTTGCTCTTGTGTTCTTTACAAACACTAAACCTGTATTGAGAATTGCAAATACAAAAGCAACATCAATTTGTCTATCAGAACTCACCCAAGCAAAGACATACGCTACATGCTTACAGTGCAATCAAACATGCACAAATCAATATTTTCTAAGAATCATTTGTCAAATGACAATGCGTTATTGTCTAAGGGGTAGCTTGGTGTGAACCAAACAAGAATTACACACCAACTCTGCAACTACACTTTTTTAGGTTCTTTCAGCTCATTGTTTTGATTCTACAACCCGCAACCTTATTGTTTTGGTTCAGTCTTATGGTTCTCATCAGCCTCAGCCACTGCAGACAGCTGTTAACAACGAAAGAAGAAAACATGTCGGATCAACTCTCTGTACACAATAACATCACAATGACAACGCGGAACAATTAGCAGCTAAAGTTTGCTATCGTTTGGTCAACATGTTAGCTAAATCAACTTTGGTCAATGCTGTTTGCAACTTGTTCCATTTTCCCGCCTGTTAGAACTACTCCACTATTAAAAAAAATATACAATCAATAAAATGAAGTTTAAACAAATGAAATCATTTATGTATTGATTTGGATGGTGTGTATGTATGAATGTCTGCTGCTACATGATAAAAGAGGCTACAAGGAGACTGCGACAGCTCCCTACCCCTGCTCTCTGATGTACGTCTCTTTAAATCTTGTCATTCCAGTGATTTTGCCTTCTATTTTTGAACTTGAACTGAAGGACTACACGTTGTGAAATTCCAAACCCCATCAGGTAAACTCAAAAACACTGTCAAGCTAAAAAAAATAGGCATGTTTTAACCTCACCAGCAACAATCTGGGGCTATCACAAAATATTTCTTGGCATCCAAGTATGAACAGATCCCCCAAAACCTTCAGACGCTGTATTTTACAATGGTTGTGTTTTACTGTTGCATTAATAGATGTGCGCATATGCTACTTATACTTCCATGAGTGCATATATTTTCAGCACGAGTGAACAGAGCAGTTAGAGTGTGACCAGTTATCGGATGTGACTGCTCTACATGGGCAGTGAAGCTCTGAGCTGGGCTTTTGAAGTGGCTGCAGAGTTACAGTCTCTGCAGCATTGTTACGGTTTGATATGGATCAATATCCTCACAGGGTGCCTTTGATAACACGCCACATCAAAAATAAAGAAATAAATAATCCACTTCTCCGGTTTCCTGTGTTCTACAAACACGTATGAGTTTACTAAATATGATCCTAACGTGGCGGACGAATGTGAGAGTACTTCATTGCATTTCCTCATCATCTTGAGAGAAATGGAAGTGGGTAAATAATCACTCTTGTTCGGTTGAATAGAAATGAGATGCAGTTATATAAAAAAAGTTTGAACTAAATGGAAAAAACATTGCAAGGAATAAAATGACCAGGAATTATCCCTGAATGATTACTCGTTTATGTTTAAGCTACTGTAGCCCACAAAATTATTTTAGGGATATAAGGAAGCCGACAGAGAAACTGCATCATACATTTAATTAAAAACAATCACAGAGGGTAATCTGGTGCATCTGAAGGACAGAGAACTGAACCAGCATTCATAAGGAGCTCTGGGGAGGCTTTTCACGGTCTCGTCAACACTTTGGTATCAGTATGAGAGGTTTCCTGCCACATGTTATGTGCGCAGCACTGGGATACATATTTTACATATCCGCAGTCCAAGGCGGGTGGGGAGAGCCAGGACTTTCCAAACCAGATGACAGAGAAAAGCCCTTCTTAACGAGGCGCTGCCATGTGACAAATTTGTAACACGATACGTTTGTTGTTTTGGGTTTTGGGGATGGCTGATACTTCGTTGCTGGGAGGGGAAGGGGAAAAAGTGTTGCACATTCCACCCACTCCCCCTAAAAAATGTGAGGAGAAGCTCCTCAGGGTCCAAGCAGTGGAACGTCAGACATGCATAACAACAACAATACAGCATGCTGTAACACAGGTGGGCTCGCCGCAGCTGCTGAGTGGGAGACAGATGTCTGCAGTTCTTTATTTAATCAGAATAGCTTTGGCACAGTCTGGGAACTTTTCCCACATAATCTGGCACACAAATAGACTTTGTGACTCACCCAAAGTGCCCAAAGTGAGGCTCAGGACTACTGCAAGTTAAAGTTGAGCTTTAAAGCTTGGTACAGATGTGTGGCTCCACTTGCTAAATAGTTCTAGTCCAGAATGCTCAGAGGATCAGTGCAAATGGTGAAGTTAGCTGCCCATTTTTTAAACTAGCTAAAAATCACCAAAACTAAGTCATTCAGCCACTCCTCAGCAGGCCAGATCCTAAATCCCCCACAGTTTTAACAATATGTTCAAACCAAAAGTGATTAGACTTCAACAAAAAAACAACCATGTGACATTTTTAACTCCTTGAACTTCAAACTGAACCACTTTCAATGGTGGACTCAATTACTGGCTGATCAGAGATCCCGAAGCCAAATCCTAAAGACGGTTATGAGCCTACCTGGATGCCAGTCTGGACAGCCATGAGTGCGATCACTGACGGTTCACTTCTTCATTCTGTGGAAAGATAAGACAGACAGATCGGTGAAAAGATGGGTCTCCAGAAGTCCTTCTCAAGATGCGCGTGGTGAGTGCACGGCTACAAACAACCGTTTTCTTTCTTGCTGAGCGCTAGATAAGGAGATTGATGTGACTCATGTTTGTGCATAAATAGTTATAAAGTGGAACCAGAAGGTTTTTATTAAAAAGTGGGGGGAGACAGGGGAGTTACTGTACCTAACAACAACCACAAGCAGCGACTACTCAGAGTCTTGTCATCACATTGGAGTTGCTCGACAACCAGCAGAAAAGCTGAGTGGATTTAAATGTCATGGAATAGTTCCATCACATAACTCCACAAAGACCACAAACTGGTCTTTTTAGATGTTTGTGTTTTCTGTTTGTGTACCTAAAGGAATAATTATACATGTATTTGTACATTTTAGAGGTGGTGGTGAGCAGATTGTGGAGCGAGCCAGGCTATCCTTTCCCCCGCCACGCTGCGCTAAGCTAAATGTGCTTCATGTCCAGCTTTAACAAGAAAGTGAATCAGTGCAAAACCCAAATTTTCAATGTGCTTTATGTAAGAATGCATCAACGTTCCTTTATCCAGGACTGGATGATATCATCTAAAATTCTGATAAAAGTAACAAATTTATTTTTATACATTCCTTTTTTTCATGTTGGTTCTGTATGGCTGTACTATATCACCACGACATGTCCAGTTTAGCATTGAGGACATCTGGACTGGACTTTGGTGTGATATCACTGATTGCTCTAGTTTATTGACCAAAATTATCTTAGAGATTCATCGTGGTTGTCACGATCATTAATATATTTGGTATTCATCCAGCCGTAGAGCCTTCTGACTCCTGGGACAAGACAAAGACATGAGAAAACCCTGTGAATGACCCGCGAGATTAACTGGTTCCACACAGCAACTTCTCAGCTTCATTCAGATCGGAGCCTGATTATCCCATCAAGTCCATTCAGCCTTTTAAGACTAACTTCAGACATGTGATCCTTTCATCTACAGTATATATATATATCAGCCCCCACTATCAAAGGGGTTCCTCTGCAAAAACTCTCTCATTTGAGCACAGTCTTCATCCAATTCAGCGTGTAATGAGCACGTAATTAACTTTGCAAGACATAAATTCACATTTTGCAGGTCGTCCTGGTGAATCAGCTGGGAAAGCTGAATAGGTCTGCAGCTGTAGCTTGGATTCCATGTGCAGCAAAGAAACATTTCAGTGGACCATTTAAAAACAGGATATAAGATGCAAACAGACGCTCAGGATGCTGCGAACGGCCCTCTGGGTAAAATCCAGCCGGGATGTAGCTGTTTTTGTTCCGAGTTTCACTGCATCAGACTTTCTCACGAGGAAGTGATGGGGTTAGTCTGAGTGGACTTCTCTGCCCTTTCCCACACAGGATGTGAAGGATTACTCTGACACTCAACTGTCCCCGAGGGTGTGTGTGTTTGACAAAGAGAGGCAGTGTGGGTGGGGGGAGAAAGCAATCACAGGCACGTAGATCCTAATAACACTGATAATTTGGTCAACACAGCTGAGGCAATAGTCCCCCCCACCACCACCATTCCCTTTCCTCGTTGGACACGCAAACATCACCTCACATCAACCTTAAATTCTTCACCAAGATGGGTTTGTGAAACTTCTAGATGCATAGTGATTTCCACTGATGTCATCATGCACCCAGTGGCGAAATATAAGGATAAGGATAGGAAGTATAAGGAAGATTAAAGTGCCTCTGTAATCACGGACATTAAAATTGGACATTAAAATCACATCCTCGGTTGTTCATCAAAAGGCCTGCCTGAGAGCGCAGAGTCCGGTCATCCGACACCAAAACTGCAGCTCAGGGGAGAGAAGATGCAAGTCAGCAGCCGCGGACAGGACGGGACACAAAGGTCAAAAACATGAGACGACCTACCTCAGAACGAAAAAAACAGTAGGGTACCGAGCGTGGAAACAGCAACAAAAAAACTCCGGCCAGCCTCAACAGCGCATCCTCGTGAAAACCCTGCTGCTACGCTCGGTGCTGTCCAGCCAGAGCGGCTCCTGCCTCTGTTGTGCCACGAGTGAGCGAGGAGGGAAAGGCTGCGAGAGCATGACAGGGAGGGAGGATGGATGGGAGGAGGAGGAGGTGCAAAAGGAGAGCCCTGACTAATGAAGTGGCTACGCTTCGCTAAGCCCTGATAGCCCCCCCCTGCTCTCCCTCCAACAATCCTGTCACGGCGGGACCCTCGCACAAAGCCTTCATTGTTTTGTTAGCTTGCCACCATCCCCACCACACACACACACACGCACACACACACGCACACACACACACACACACACCTCCTCATCTCCAAACCAGCAGCCAAAGCAGGAACTCCCCAACCAGAGTGCGATGAAATGGAATAGGGGAGGTGAGGTGGGGGTTTACCTCCACTTCCTTTTCATCCCCCACCTCCTCCTAGTCCCACCGCAGCACTCCCCCAACCTCCTAAACCAGAATTCAGCAGAAAGTTTGCAGTGAGTAGCAGGAAAACAGTAAGGGCGCAGCTTGTCGCTCAGGTCTTTTCTGATGGTTCTGGGTGTCATTGCTTGGTACAATGACACATATGATGCCTGAGTTCATCTGGAAAGAGTTCCAACAGAATTCATTTAGGGAAAGAGTTCTGCAGAGCATGTAATGTCAGATGTAATATTTTAGAAAGGCGAGCTGACTTGGGGAACAGTACGACATCAGGTGTCCCTCAGCACAAAGCCACTTACAAGACTGAAGAGAGAGAAAAATAAATAAACCCCCTCAATTACTTTAAAACCTGCAGTATACATTTGGTGCCAAACACAACTGTGCTAACTAGTTGTATTCAAGGTATACAAGAGACCATAACAGTAGATCAAACCACAGTCATTTCAGACAGTCATTTCTTGAACTGTTAAAAATTCAATTTTAAGAATCAATGGGGTGTGAAATTCAAGAGAATATCTTCTGAGAGAATGGAAATATCATTGACTGGTTGGAAAAAGGTCAAACAGCAGCACTGAAAAGCTTGACTTGTGGCATCTAGGCCAAGCATGAGCGCATTTCAAGGGGTCAGTAAAGTCTTTCAAAGCCTTGTCCTCAAGGCTACAAAGCAGACTAACCAGAAGCAGTGATGGAACGACGACATTTAGGATTTTAGGGGAGGGGAACAATCCAGAATGGTTTTGCTTCTTTTCAGCACATGGGCGTTAGTGAATGGTCGCATGCAACGACACCAGGACAAAGGGCAAATCTTTGGCTCTGGACTCCAGTTGTGTGCATCTGGGGCCCCGGCAGGGCCTGAGAGCGCGACTCCCTACAGGGACCAAAGGCACCCACACACAGTCAAATGTCATGCACAGAGGAGGGCGTTAGAATTGAAGCCAGGGAGGCGAGGCGAAGACAAAACATGTTTTATAGTGGTGGTGAACTTGGGAGTGGCACGCTGGAAAGGACAGGGCTCGACACTGTGACACCAAGCGCTACCCCGCAAAATTCCAAAACGGTTGCTAGGATAAAATACATGCAACAACGCTGGCACTCTTATGCCATTCATCTGTAATTGAGAGGAAGTTCATGTGATCATGCTCTTAGGATTTCTCTGGGGCCAAATACGCACTGTGGCCCTTTTGTGGATAACAACAGGAACAAGGTGTGCTTCATGCGAACAATGTTATCGCTGGCATTTTTGCAAAAAGCCCTTTTGGCAGAACAGAACGGTAATTTACAACTTCCATGAACTCCAATTCACCATTAACACTGCTGAAACTCAGCTTTTGTTCAGGTGTACAGGTAAGGCATTCCCATATTTCTAAAGCCGCCTTAGGATTAACTGAGTAAATGAGGCACACAAACCCGGCACACAAAAGACCTTGGTCAGGTTTTGGGTTGACTAACCTGTATTTCTTGCTGTGAGTGAAATAAAATCTTTGTTGCAGGTTTTATCCCCTCAGGAAAACTGCTAATTCCAGACTGAAAAGACTCAACCACTTTTAAAAGCACGAGCTTCAGATGACCTTTCCAGATGTTACACTGTGTTACAGAGACAGTGCAGATCTCAGGTGCTGCGTTGTATAATATTCGGATTCTACGGAGCGTAACCTGGAAATTCAAGATCATTTTAAAGTCACTGACCCTGTCGGTACGCCACATGAATTCACAAACAGAAAATCATTAATTCAATGATGATGGTGTCAGTTATTCTTAATGCCTGCGCAAAGATACTATTTTAAAAAAAACCCATCTTCAACAGAACACTGACAAATTGGCTGATCTGGAGAGATGCGTTGATGTAAACAAACTGCCACAATTGATTTGGTCACCTTCTCTCATTAAAAGGATCCTTTAGTGCTTAACACACAATCTACTTCCTGCCAGGAAAAGGTTCTGAATGAATTAAAGGAATTGCCTTTGTCTGGGTACAAATGAGCGATATAATAGACTTGGGAGTCTATTAAGGGAAGGGATCTAGCTTCCCCATAGCCTGAACTAAACATAGATGCTATGTGTGTTTTGTTGAGGAGGGGGGGGGTGAGACATCTGTCCGCATGCTCCCAACGCAGGTCGCCTCTCTCTCCATCTCCCTCTGGTCGCAGCTAGTAATCATTTAAGAGGATCAGCGCTATTCCAGACAGCAGAGCGCATCCACCTCTATGACGCTCCGCCACCACAACACAAACAGCACGTGGCGCACGCATGCAGCCCGCGGCACTCCGGCGGAGCATGCGAGCACCCGTGCATAAGTGCAAAAAAGAAATGAGAACGCATTATGTAATGAGTTAAAAGTAGAATGTCAGGCGGTGATGTCCTTTTGATTTTCCAGTACACGGCATTGTGTGTGTGTGCATGTGTGCGTCGGGGGAGTAAATAAACGTGTGAATAAATAAAATCAAAGTCACGCAGGACCTCCGGGGGTCTTTAAGGTGGGGTTTTGTTTTTTTTTTGTGAAAGTCCTCAGAAGAAAAAAAAATTATATCTTAATTCCCTGGAAGTCAGCACAATTAGAGCATGTGTTATGGATAATGTTTTCCACAAAGCTTTCCATATTGCAAATTTCTCATGACATCATGATTTTATCCCATTTTACCTAAAAGCAAAACCAATTAATAACTTAAAATCAGCTTAAGGAAGGAAAAAAGGGTAAAGGTGTCAGTATGCATCACCCAAATTGGTTGTGGGACAGCTGAAGGAGCATCTCAACACTGCTCCTCCAGCACCTTTCTATGTCTGAACTGGGATGCCAGTATCTGACAGTTTAAAGATCTTTCTGAAATTGATTTAACAAGCAAGATGTGAAGAGAAACAAATACGAAGGGTTTATACATTTCTCTCAACCTCTGTCTTCTCACCCTCTGATTGCTCTTCAACTCCACATTTGTAGCATTCCACAGCCTTTCACTTCTGCAATACTGATGTCAAACCTGGATTCTGCAGGACAAAATCTTATTTGCGAGGTTTTCGATGTGAACAAGAGGTCCTATTTTTGGCATTTAGTGTGATAACCCGAGCAGACAGAAACGGATGAGTAATATCATTGTGTTTGTGCGTCCTCGGTGTCTGCGGTGTGAGGTGGCTGCGGGCCAGTGAACCTCCTGCGCCCTTCCCCTTCCCTGCAGTCCAAAAGGGTTCTGCTGGACCCAACGTCCCCCCAGAGAATACTAACTCCTCCTCTATTAAACTCCTTCCTGCTGAGCCCTTTGTGTCTGGACTTAATTACCCCGTCGGAGGAGCGTTTCATTTAGAGCCCAGCCTCCCCCATTTCATTACAGATGGGGCCCCGGCTGCGCTGTGATGAGAGGGAAGTTCATTCAGTTGAGGAGAATGGAAAAAGTAAATATACGTCAACGGTCTGTTGTCAAACGTCTTCAATAAAACTGTACTTTCTAAAGCAATTCAGTCGCCCCCGGGCTTGTACAAGCTTGCACATCGTGGCTTTCTGTGGTGAAAGACTATTCCCCTTTCAAGCCGGATTAAAACATTTCTTGGCCTCCTTCCTCTTGTGGTTGTTGAAGTGGTCTTTCCTTAGAGGTGGGACACCATGAGTAAAATCCATCTTAAAGGCTTGAATGAGTGGGAGCCACCTGCCAATCCCATTTTGATTTGTTGATGGTAATCCACGGCTCACCGCAAGCCACCTGGTTATCTCGGCAATTTTAAAGCCCCTCGGTGCTGACTCAGGATCGGGCTTCCTGCCCTGCTCTCCATAACCTTGACCAGCAGAGGGTCCGATGCAAGCTGATTCCAGGTCGGGAAAGAGAGGCTTTAGTTGGCAGCACACAGCTGATGCATGTGAGCTGCCACGGGCCTGTTACTGGAATTAGACACAATCAGCCACGTATTTACCCTAAACACGTTGGTCCAGTGAGTTGCTCTGTTGAAAATGTGTCTTCCAAACTCTATCTCTACTGTGGGACTGCAGCAATGTACCATGAAATAAAAACTGTGCCTGACTATGGGATTGAATTCTGACATATCAGCCAAACAAAAAGAACAAACTGAAACTGGTGTGCTCTGAGATGTTTAGCAGATCATGATGATACAGTCGTCGCCCTCAGTACAACACACTACACTTCAAACTTTAAGGTTTTCTTACAGTGTTGTCTCGGTTGTCAGAGGCAACCTATACACAACTGGTAAGGTAACTTGGCATAGAGATTCCTCACCACATGTCAATCCTTTTTAAAACAGCAGCAACTAAATAAACATCACTGGCCTGTTGACAGATATCTAACTGGACTTCCATCAAGGCACCAGTCGGTTGAAAGAAGAGCCAATCCGCACAGTTTAAAACACTTCCCCCTCATTTTCAAATTCCCTCCCTGCATGATGTCAGCAGTCAGTTGTGTGTGTCAATCAGCAGTGACCAGCACACAGGCACGGCATCTTTTAAGCTGCGGCGGGCCTGGCAAGATGCCCACTCTGTACCATTTCTGCTGACCTCACACACGCACATACACACACAGAGAGGCTAACTAACTACAGTGACAGCACAGGCGTTAGGCAGAACGGCACACCACCAAACCAGCTTGACCGTTGATTTTTTTCCCCTCAGCTGTCATTTAAAAGAGCAACTGATGGTCATTCTACAAACGAACAGAGGTGCATCACATCCCGGGTCTATGATTAATGACCTGGGATGTGAAACTGTTGACAGCGATGTGTTTTAGAGAGGAACCAATGACTGCAGGAGTTGCAAACGTGACAGTCTAGCAGCCAAGAGCAGCCAGGCCATAATACTGGATGTTTACCATTATAAACTTAGCTCCTGCTTTATTGACAACATGTTATTTAATCATCACCTTGCTTCCTTCAATTCACACTTGATATTTGAATTCACTCACGCTGCGTAATGTTGTTTTTCTGCGTTGCAGGTTTTGGTCAAGTTTTCTTTTCCCAACAATCCACAAAGTCCAAACAGACAACCCCCGTGCTGCCGTGTAACAGGCTTTATCAGTCAGTTGAGATAAGCCTCTGTAGCCCAAACAGCCATGTCGCCCCTTCCCAACTCTTCATAGAAGGTCAGCCCAAGGAGATGTGAAAGGTCGAAGGGGTCATCAAGATCAGCCTAATTAGCCACGTTTGTTCATCGCATAATAATCCTGGTTAGTGTTTGGGAAGGAGGGGGGGGGATTTAAAACCTGGGACACCTTTCACCTTAATCAGCCTCGTCAGTGGGAGTGACATGGTGGGAGAACCCAGCACTCCTTAGATCCTCGGTGAGCGGGGAAAAAGCAAAGGACGACTCTAATAAACGGGGCCGTACAAACGGTCGGTGCTGACAGGATGTGACAATATCAGTGCGTGCCAACGTGTGATTTTAATGTGCCTTATATCAGGGGTGCAAATCTGCAAACCTAAATTCACATAATGCCTGTTGTGTTGCAGGAACACACAGACTGCTGAGTTACCTCCCATCACGTCACTGTTTACAGTACCAATAAGCATCCACCTCCGGAATAAGAAACACCCTTTTGTGCGCGCGCACGCACACACACACACACACACACACACGACCCCCTATCCTTAACCATTGCCCTGCTGTAAGCTGTACCCTAAATAAATGAGGGGTAATCCAAGATTTCATTATCATCTCCATTGTGTCCACACACGCAGCATCACAGCCCATATGTGCACACGTGCATTTTCAACTCATTAAGCCTCCTTTGTCTCATCTGGTGTGTGTGTGTGTGTGTGTGTGCACATCTCTCAGTCTTAGCTTCTTTTGGGATACTTGGCAGGCCCAAACTGGGAGGCCTGGTGCCAAAGATCAAGCAGATGGTCATTATCAAGATATCTGGGATTGGGGTTGCTACTCGCACACGCGCTCCTTCATTGAGAAGCCCGTCGGTGACTAACGGTGTGACGTACTGTACTGCCAGTAACAAAAGTAAACAAAAGTCTAACGGGCTCCAAAGCAGTTCGTTTACTGGACAGACTTTTAGCAAACACTGTCACTGCCCATAATCAAACAAAACGTAGTCAAATTGCTAAAGTTTAAGCCAAACGAACGAGTGCACCCCGAGGATCCACCAAGACCTGTTAATCTTTATAACATGATCCTTCAAAATATTCAAAAATTAAAGCTACACTCAGTAACTTGATTAAATGTTTACTGTCCAAAAGGCTGCACGATGCAAGCTGAGTCAGCTTTAGATGATTCATTTTTTTGGCCACTTGACACAACACTGATGCAATATAACCTAAATGTTGATAAAGTGAATGTTTCAGCAAACAGCTGCTAACTTACACAGCCAACAGAGTTGCGTTTCTGGATAAACAAACTGTTCTTTTCTTTACGAACTCCTGAGGGGGAAATGCCTGTAAAACCAAAACAACAAGCTTCAAGACACTAAAACGTCCCATGAAACTGAGGGGACCTGCAAAGTCCGGTGATAATTCTCTGGGGTTGGCACTTCAAGTGAACACTTTGATGACACACAGTTATGGATTTTTTTCATAGTTTGATTGAAAACATTGATTTAGAGTTGAGAGATAAACAAACAGATAAAAAACTGATAGAAATCTGGCGAGTCCAAGTTTTCATGCTTAATTACTCCTTGTTAGACAGGAGATAAAGTTAAGTTTGACTCGTGACTCACAGCTCTATTTACATGGAACAATAGAATAAGTATTCTAATAACTGCCTCAGTTAGGGGGGATTTAAATAGTTTTTCTGCTGATACAGATGACTTTTAACATAAACATACAGCACAGAGCAGCTTTATGTAACATTTACCACAAGGAGCACATTTAACTGACTCTAATCTTAATGAAACAAGTCAATTTCCAGCAGTGCAGCTGGTCAAGCCAGCCGGGTCAGCCTACCCATCAGCTGATTGGTTTTTGGCCCCACTGAGATGTTGGAAGTTATGGGACGTGGTGCGATTCGATACACGAGGGCGGGACAATGGCTGAGTTAATTTTTCACAAAAAGCATGTCAGGATGAAAACTAATAATGACACGCCTGCTATCACTCACCGCCCTTCCTTCTTCTGGAGTCATGAGTTATGGTTTACATCACATTCTGTGTAATGCTGAACAAAAAAAGAAAAAAAAAAAATCCCTGAACAAGAACTGACGGGGGAAAAATTCATTCACAGCCATGATCACAAGCAGCCTGGTTCCAGAGCTCTGAATCTAGCTCAATGAATGAATGAAGTGAGAGGGAAATGGCCATTCAGCCTGATTATCTGGCTAAATCACAAGGTCAAGTAAAGAAATCTTGTTGCTGTGGAGATCAGTTGCGTCTGAGGAACAGTGTGTGAACACTCTTTCCCCAAGTGTCACCCCGAGGTGTCAGGAAGCACCTGCAGAGCCTTTAACTTCATCCTTTTTCCTCCGACAGGAAACAAGAAGTGTCACACATACAAGTCTTCATACTGATGCATCCCTCTTTATTGTCCCGGCTCTATAGGTACACCAGTCTGTGCTTTGATCCACGCACAGCTGCAACCATAAACAATGTGTGTGTGTGTGTGTGTGTGTGTGTGTGTGTGTTGGGGGGGGCACCTGCGCTCTCTTATGAACTCATCAGAAAAACAACATTCACTTAATCCCACCATCAGCCCCCTGCAACCGTCTCCCAGGTTAGATATGCACCAGTAAACTACTGATCCTCTTACCCATTCATCAGACCCGTTGTTTCTCACACAACACAAACACGCACAGACCTGTCAGTGTCAATTAGTTGCCATTATGCAATAGTGAAAGCTGCAAAGTGCCGGGATGTGAATTGGTTTCAGTTGCACCCAAATCACTGAAATTCAATTGGGGCGCTTCTGAAAAGGAAAAGTTCATCATCCGTTTAACAATTAAGGGATCGACACAGGCTTTTGGGTGAAAGTGAAAAGCAGTGGAGGCAGACTTCAAGCTAGCTGCGCAGCACCAAAAGACTAAAAAGGCTAAAATGGTTAAAATAGCATAGATAATATTAATATGTCTTCATGTATGGCTTCATTTCTGAGCTCCTGGAAGTTTGACTTGCCACGGCTATATTTATTAATACTTTAAAAACACACTGGACTTTAGTTTTCTCCTAAAGTAACGGCATAGTCAGTGTTTTTGCTCCCAGCCTCCACGAGGCTCCCTCATGGATTTTGGGGTAGAAACTGGAGGAAACCTCTGCACAGTCGCAAACTTCCGCACAAAATATCCCCGCAAAACTCCCCCCCTTCAAATAAAGTCAACCTTTTACACTTACCAGCAACGCGTAAATTTGTAGCGTCTTGAGGCAGAAAGTTCCGGCAGTTTGTGTTGTTTTGAAGCGTTTTTCCTGCTGGAAATTTTGACTTACTCATACTCATCGGGAGTTACTCATGTTCTCCGTTACTGCCTGTTGTGTGTTTGTGGGCAGCGGTGTTCGAACCAGCCAATCAGAGCGGTCGGTTTCGCTGGGGGCGGGGCGATAGCTCACCTGAGTGTCATTTTACTGGATGATCAAAACATCAAAACATCAAAATGTCACAATAAGATCTTAAGCGATTCTTCCACCCCTTCTCTCCACATTGCACTAATGCAGATTTACGCTTCTCTTTTCCTCTGCCTTTTACAAGTATTCCAAGCACTTTCTACTCCAACTCTGACACGCTTTCTCTAGTTTAATCCATTGCAGCTCATGTTTTTGAGTCTGTAAGGTTTGCATTGTTCAATCAACTTCTTGTTGTTGTTTTAATATCAGAATTCCATATGAACATAACACATTTTCCATTGCAGAAGTTTGTAGTCTGTGATGCAGCATTGCCTAGCCAGAAAAGCCAAATAGGTTATTTGACTTGTCTTACTGACCCCAAGCCCAGTGTAGGATAACATTGTGGACATGTCATACAATTTGCATATGAAACTCACCTGATTTGGTATGATAATGATTTCTGATTTATGCCCATTTAATTTCAATTCACCATTTCAATTATTTTCTGTACACTGGATTTGAAAAGAAAAGAAATCTAAATCAAATTTGAACAAAACACACGGGTTAATTTTAACATAAGCACAATTTCACAGCCTTTTTGAACTGCTGATAATGGTCATGCATGTGCAAGGTCAATGACTCCGGGTAGGCTAAGAATGAGATCAGGGGCAAAAAAACAAAGTAATAAAACACCAAACATAACCTAAAAGAGTTCACTCCACTGTGGAGTGAAATAGTTTAGGTATGGAATAACTGCGGCAGAACATCATTTCTCCCAGTATCACCTTATGTGTCATAAGCACCCCTTGTTGCGTTGGGACACCCTGAAGACAGTGAGTGACAAAAATGTAATGATGTTGACCTTCACGGTGTCTCCATGTAAACATCACTGGCCTACTTCATGTTTAGCAATGAGGAGGGTGAGTCCCGCTGCGCCCAGCTATCTCTTCAGGGGCTATTCAGCGCTGTTATGTCTTGTAGGGGGGGGGGGTCAGGTTTGTGTAGAGTTACAGCCGCACCCTTCCCATTGTGGACTGAAACCATGGCAGCTTCTACTACAACTTTTTTTTTTTTTTTGTTATAAATACTTCAGGAAACAGCCAGTCTTCCAGCTGCCGGGGCCAGCCTCCCTACCAGCTGACCCTGTTAAGCTCCCTGAAACTAGATATTGTTCTGTTGTGGATGAATAACAAAACACAACAGTGAACAACTGATAAAATAAACCTTTTTGTGAAAACTTCATAATCATACTTGTTTTTTCTTTTTTTAATCACTCAAGTAGTAGATTTTGGCGTGCAGGTTAAACATTTCACCTCAGTGAACGTCAGGTTTTCCTCTACAAACAGTGTTTAAGTTCACTGACCCAATACACTGCTAATCAGTAACAGTGTATCAGATTAGTGGTCCTTTTTTGAAAACCTCAGTCATTTCTGAATTAATGCACTACTAGAGTCAGTCAACATTAGAGCGAAGTAAAACTTACTGTTTCTGTTTTCAGCTATAGGCTGCCTAGACTCTCAGTTCATTGAATTTAAAGTATTGCAGATCTGCTCCTGATGATTAGCACAAAAAGAAGCGTTTGAATTAAGTTTTTATTTATTGGCAATTGTGTGTTCCTCATATGTATTTAACCTTACCTCACCTGGGCATTTGTTTTGTGTTTTAGAGTCACTGCAATTACTTTTTGTGGATGGTCAGCCAAAATTTGATACAAGTTGTCAGTGGACTGTTGTTTCTCAGTATTACGCTGCTTTTATGTTGTATCAGAGTTATCACGTCGAGTTTCTGGCTTGCACATATTGCTCGCTTTAACGTCCAAGTCATAATTATAATCTAACTTCTAAGTTAATTACACTGAAGTACATGAAAACCCAAACAAATTGGGTCCACTCACGTCAGCCACAGTCTGTCATTCGAAGTAATTAAACCCCAAATTTATGAATATAGTGCAATGTATTACAATGTAGTATAAGAGTACACTCCAGCAACCAGCTCTATAATCATATGGCAAACTTGAGTTATCCGACAACATGATCAGCAAGTCTGCACCATGGGAATAAACCATCCATCCCAGGACCTGAGCACAGCAGACACATGGTTTAACATAGAACAGGTATTACTCTTATTAATCTTAACAATGATGTTTTAGTCCAGTGTAATATGTAATAACAATGTGAAAATTGGGACAGCGTGTAGGATACTAAGAGACCTAAGAGAGAACCTAAACCAGCTAAATGAGATTCAGCCATCATCACTGTTATTATTTACCCCTGTGGGTTTTTTTTCTGTCACATGTCAAACTGCCCTCTGTGGTAAGTCCCTGTAATGAACTCGTCACCGCCTCTTGTTCGTGCCTCTGCCTTGAAATTGTTACTGTGCAAACTCTAAATGTGTGGTGCCAACTTGAAATGTTCCTCCTTTTATTCCCAGGACCAACTGAGGAAACTCTGTGCCCTTTTCTCAAGAAGTTACCGACGTGGTGTCCCTGAGTTATCTTTTTTCAGCTGCTTGTTGCTCTATATCCCGGAATCCACTACACAATCTATTAATTAAACTCTTTGCGCGGCGCTGTAACTTGTTCCTTTAATTTTCTATTGATAAGGCATTTGTTTCTCTATAGACTGCACTCTTTGCTCAGTGTGGTCAGGTTATTGCTGTTTATGCTTAATACTCCAATGTACCTATTTTGTTATTGACAATGACCTTCAGACATAGAACCTATTACACCCAAAGACACAAGAAGATTCACCAGATACTGAGAATGTGTTTCTTATCCAGAGGGTTTTTAGCAACAGCATGAATCTTTAATAAGCATAGATATCTAGACAAAGCATAGGATAAACAGCACAGGTGTAATTAATGCCATGAATGATGGCTGCATTCTATTTAAGTGGGAAGTCCCTGACATTGTACACTTGAATAAAAAGGGAGCTATTGTTAACATTAGTGCAACTGGTACACAATGAGCATTTTGACACTGTTTAATGGCAGCGCATACTCACATCCACAACTTGAATATAGTATAAAATGTGCTGAGGGGTATACTGACAATCAGTTATACTACTAAACTACCCTAAGCACACTTCTAAGTACAACAGTTGATAGAAGGGGTGATATAAACACTGAATTTACTTTATTTTTAGATGTGGATATGTTACAAAGTAGGTTTGCACACACTGAACACGTCTGACTAAATAGAGAAAGTAATAAATAAATATAATAAAAATAATAAATAAATATGGAATGAAATGTTAAATAGATGAAGAACTCTGAGTTTTTTCAGAGTCGCACTTTAATCGATGCCGTGTTGTATGAATTGTACTTTTTCTACTTTTTATAAAACAAAACCTTGTGATTACTCCCATAACAGTATAATTAAACTAATTACACACTTAATATTTAATAGTAGTGGAAGAACAAGGTTGTGATAGGGGTCAGTGGGACGTGAAGCAACACCACATCCATAAAGTGAGTTTTGTATTTTTATAAGACAGACTGAAACAGCACCAATGAGCAAATCTGTGGGGAAACTGCAGCTGCCACACCACATTAACATGTGTCTTAAATAACAATGGTGTTTATGTGGGATATATGACCACTGAATAAAAACTGAAAGATAGTGTAACGAGCCAGTGTGACAAAACTGACAAATAGTCAAGGATTACATCAAAAGTATAGACAATCAATAATACATTTCTGGACTAAAAGTGAGAAAGAATAACATATTCCATGAGTGACACATTCTCAACACACTCCTACGCTGAACAAGCTCCCAACCTTTACACAACTGCCACCTAGTGATCAAAACTGACAAACACATGACAGGTTTTCAAAGACCCATTTAGCTGGGAATATATTTACATGCCACAGTTGGAAAAGCACAATTGTATTAATAAAATTAATGATGTCTCTTGTGTTAAAATCCCTTTGTTAAAAGAAAGACCGCTTTATTTAAAGAATACAGAATAGAACAGAATAGAATAGAATAGAATAGAACAGTCTTTATTGTCATTGCAGAGCACAAGTGTACAGTGCAACGAGATTGTTTTGTATGTATGAAAAAACGGTGGACAGTATTAAAAAAAGAATAATAATAACATAAGTAAGTATATAAAAATAACAATCGGTAAGGAAATAATAATAATATACAAATATACAAGTGTACAATCTGGAATGGAATGGAGAACATGTCTGTGAATGAAGAATATACAGGTATACAGATCTCTCCCTCTCTCTATATATATGTATATATATATACACATATATATAATATACAGATGTTATGTACACAGTTGTGGTATATATATATATAAAAAAAAAAAATTCCCATCTCGCCCTCCGCGGGCGGTTCCTCCTCTGCAAGCACGGGTCCTCTACCAGAGGCCTGGGAGCTTGAGGGTTCTGCGCAGTATCTTACATGTCCCTAGTATTGCGCTTTTCTGGATTGAGATGTCTGTTGTCTTTCCTGGGATCTGTTGTAGCCACTGCTCCAGTTTGGGGGTCACTGCTCCGAGTCACCCTATCACCACAGGCACCACTGATGTTTTTACCTGCCAGGCTTTCTCCAGTTCTTCCTTCAGGCCTTGGTATTTCTCTAGCTTCTCATGTTCCTTCTTCCTGATGTTACCATCGCTTGGGATTGCAATGTCCACCACAACGGCTTTCCTCTGGGTCTTGTCCACCACTACAATGTCCGGTTGGTTAGCCATTACCATCTTGTCAGTCTGTACCTGGAGGTCCCACAGGATCTTTGCGCGCTCATTCTCTATCACCTTTGGAGGTGTTTCCCACTTGGATCTGGGGACTTCCAGCCCAAACTCTGCACAGATGTTTCTGTACACTATGCCGGCCACCTGGTTATGGCGTTCCATGTATGCTTTTCCTGCCAGCATCTTACATCCTGCCGTTATGTGCTGGACTGTTTTTGGGGCCTCTTTGCACAGCCTACACCTTGGGTCTTGCCTGGTGTGGTATATCTGGGCCTCTATCGCTCTTGTGTTCAGGGCCTGTTCCTGTGCTGCCATGATGAGCGCCTCAGTGCTGTCTTTCAATCCAGCCCTCACTAGCCATTGGTAGGATTTCTCCATGTCAGCCACTTCTGATATCTGTCGGTGGTACATCCCATGCAGGGGTTTGTCCTCCCATGAAGGTTCCTCCTGGGTCCACTCGTCTGGTGTCCACTGCTTGAGACTTTCACTGAACACTCCATCCAATGGGGCCATCCCCATTCCTGAATCGGTAGCCATAGCCAGTCTTTGTTATTATTTGGCTGAGGGGGTTCAGGCCTATGCAGAACAGTAGTGGGGACAGGGCATCTCCTTGGTATATCCCACATTTGATGGAGACTTTGGCAATTGGTTTGAAGTTCGCCTCCAGGGTAGTTCTCCACATCCTCATCGAGTTTGTTATGAATGTCCATAGAGTTGTGTTGATGTTATACATCTCCATGCATTCCAGGATCCAGGAGTGTGGCATTGAGTCGTAGGCTTTCTTGTAATCAATCCAGGCAGTGCACAGGTTAGTTCGTCTGGTCTTGCAGTCCTGGGTGACCGTTCTATCTACCAGTAGTTGGTGTTTGGCTCCTCTGGTATTTCTACCAATGCCCTTCTGTGCTTTGCTCATGTATTGATCCATGTGCCCGCTTATCTTAGTGGCTACAATGCCGGACAGGAGCTTCCATGTTGTGGAGAGGCAGGTTATTGGGCGGTAGTTGGATGGGACTGTTCCTTTCTGGGGGTCCTTCTGGATCAGGACTGTCCGGCCTTCAGTTAGCCATTCAGGGTGAGTCCCTTCCTGTAGCAGCTGGTTCATTTATAGACCGGTCTCTCTCTCTCTCTCTCTAAAAAAAAAAAAATCTGAGTCAGTGGCTATAGTGAATGAACAGGTATTGTGTACAGTTGTGAGATTTAAGTATATTAATGTAATGAATACACAGACTAAATATCTGGTACATGCATAAATTTAGTAGACACAGTACAGCTCGACAACATCATTTGTCTCATTAACCTTTACTTGTCCATCCAAAATAACATTTTTGCAAACAATATTAATGTTTTACTTAGTTTACACCTATTTTTATTCCTCCTAATTATTTTTATTTACCTTTTGAAGATGGACAGAATTCTGATGAGAGTCATTAAACTGACTTCTTCTATGACAGGGCAGCATTATATGCTCACATGCAGTGATTACCGGGATTTAAAGGCCAGTGGTCCAAATCTTGTACTGATCCTGAAACACTCTTTCATATCACTGACAAGCTGCTGCTGAGCAAGGCAGTTGACCTGCTGTGACGGCAGCTTTTTAGTTTTCCCTGGCAGTTATGGGTAGACATCCTAAGTTTAGAAGGCTGACCTTGGACTAGAACACTACTATGAAGATTTGAGCTCTATAAGGACTAAACATGTATTTTCCATGTGGAGGGTGGATTGGTTGGGCTGTTCCATGTTTCTCCTTGAGACCCACAATGACTTTACATTACATTTATTCTGCATTACATTTATTCTGCAACAGCGATAGGACAAGATCTTTGAAGACAAAAGATAGCCCTATAGCCAGAAAACATGGATGATGATGATGACGATGTCCTCTGGGGAGGACTCTGGGGATTTATTCTGCGACCTCATCTACATTTAAAAGAAAAGCAATGAGAGGAACTGTCCAAAAGCCGTGAGGGCATACGGGAATATGTAGATGTTACACAAAAGGTCACCATCACCACCACACAGCCAGGACAGGCTGCTTGTTTCCTGTGTAATCACGCTGGTTTTAGGGCCAATATAAGATGCTGCCATGCAACTTAATGGAATATAATGAGTATTTAAGATTAAACCTATAATGTTATTACACAAACAAACAGAAAAAAAAAATTTCTTCAACACAATATGATGATTAGGTCTTGATATGATTCTGGTTAAAACATGTCTTAAATATAGACTTACTCCTTTCAGAACCTATGAATATAAAAATATGTTTATGTACAGTTCATCTAATTCTCTAAGTGTATGTGAACTGGGGGTTTCAAGCTTATACAACGCACTTTAAACTGCATTTTGGGCCACGTCTGGTTTCCAAACTTGTCGCAGCATCAATATCAAGTCTGAAACTGTGCTTAAAGCCATGGCCACAGAAAACACTAACAGTGTATTATAGTTAAGATAAAGGATCAGAGAAAAAACAATATGAAATTCTACTATTCAGTGTATATGTTGCTATTCCATTGTATCTATTCCAGTGCAATATTTATCTCCATTGTCCCTGTGAAATAAACCAACAAAAAAATAAATTCAACATTTTATTCAATCTTTATTAAAGATTAAAAAAAACTAGTTGAATGTGCAGTTAAAATGCAGTCATGACGATTACTGTATCACTGTATGATTGCATCATATCCTGATTTGCTATGGTGGCTGTAATAGTCAAAAACATCCCGGAAATAGTTATAAACTTGTTAGTTAATACAACACTGTTGCGTTACTTAATTTGGGCAACATTTGTGCCTCCTTGGTTTATTTAGCAGCCTGACAACAACAGCGAACTACACAGCTATTGCATATTTAAATCATTGCTGCCAGGTTTAACACAAATGTAATGTTGATATCTCAGCTCTTAGAGTTTATGAGGAGGCAATATACTTTTTCATTGTACTTCTACTTATATTTGTCATATGGAAGTGTTTGTATATGTTCATGAATGAGCTGGTGTTTGTATTTTAGTGCAATAGTATTTTTTGTTTCAAGCTCTTTTGTATGCAATTGTATAACTGCTATATTTTGGGATGACAAACTAGCTTAAGCTTTAAATGCTGTGATATGTGACCCTGGTCCATTGGTTAATGGTCCATGCATGTCCCTTTAAAATAAGCATTAAATTAAAACAATATATCTGTAATTTACAAAGTCTATTGTTATTCAGTTTTAGCAATGTGTATTATTATGCTTATTTAAAAATACTAAATATGTTTGGATGTCCAAAAATTACAGTGCCAAGTGTATTGCACTGCATAACTTCCGGTTGTATTAGGATCAGTCACTACCACCCGCAATGTCCTCCCCTAATCTCCCAGCATGCATCTTGCTTCAACTGTGACTGTATCCAGTTTAAAATCTCCCAACTGATCCCTCCAAGTACAATATGTTCCTAAAGCAATGAGGTGAATCCAGCCCATCATTTGGACACAACGTGTGGCTGCCAGAAGATGGAGCCATTTTCCACCAAATGATTCAACATTGCTTCAGAGACCCAAACCTGAGGCGCGCAGGCCGCAGGGAGCAGGGAGGCGTAAGGACGTTACAAGCAGTTAGCGTCCCACTGGGGTCTTTTGTCTGGGTGCTTGGAGGCAGCTTGAGCTTACTGGCCCCATTTGTGCCATATGCCGTGAGAGGCCTGGCTGTCACATCAGATGAGGACCTCAGTGTGATGGCATAACTGACCGTGCAGCTTTCAAGTGCACATTCACAGCCACTGCGCAACCACTGCACAGCATTCATCAACTTTTTAAATGCAGCTTAAATGGGTGCCTGCAAAAATGTCAAGGATGGACTTTGTTGGCAGATTTTAAGTTTTCGTTCCCTGTAATGTGTATGACGTCAGTTCAGGATATTTTTGGATGACTGTCAAATTAAGTGGGCAAATATGACCTTTTATGGCTAAGTGAATTAATAAATGCCCTTAAATACATTTGATGTTTAGTTGGTGCCTAGTGTCTTTGGTGTGCTTTAATATAATCTGAATGAAATCAGTTGCTACAACTTTTTAATTTACAATTCTCTTTACACTACTATTATTGAATTTAGAATTTTCTTTTGATCTGTTTAAGCATTTCCACAATAAGACTCCTTTTGGTCAGTCTGCTTTGGTATTGGGGACTTACTAAGAAAATTGAAATCTCATATTAGAAATAATATTTCGCTTTATGGAGCGGCTACAATAACATGCCTGACATACCATGTTGTACCCATGTTCCTTCAAATTTGACTTCCCTGGCTGTAATAAGTAAATGTATGGAATTGTTGTGTTAACTCTGGTTTCAAATACCAAACAATGGCAGTCAATAAAATCTGATTTATTTTTTTTTTAAAAGTGCATATTTGAAGATGTTTTGTCATCAAATCTACTAATTGTTCCAATTACATGATATGACAGGGCGTTTACATAGCCTATATATTACATTTACTATATTAAAATGTATAAAACTCTTCACCTTCAAGACATACATGAGAAGACTTCTTATGCAAAACTGAATAGCAGTACTGAAATGATTTAATAATCCCCGAAGGCACCTTAGGCTTCTGTAGGAAATGCCTTTATGCACCACAATAAGTAGGCCATTTTACTGCAACGCTTTCATGGTGCGGCGGTGTTTTGATTTACTCTATTAGACCAAAAATACGACTTAGGTCCTGCCAGTGTACAACATTTAGAATAGAGGTATAATAGCACGTGCGTTAGTAACGTCATTGTAATAGCTGCAGGATTGCGGTGGTTAATAGGAAGCTAGGGCGTTCACTACACACAACTGTGAGAGGACAAATTAAACAGAAGTTGTTTTCAGACGCTTTCGCCGTTTGGCAGGAAACTGACATAATATTAAAGAGCTTGTCAGCCTAAACGGTGAACTCTCTCCCCCCCGTCCACAAACACAAATATGGGTTTGAGCTTTAGCGCGTCATTATCCACTGTGCATACAGTAGCCCCGTCGATAAAGTCGGCGCACAGAGGTAACATAGAGACCATCAATGCAAAACGTGTTTCGGTGACTACCAATAAGTCAAATTATTGTTAAAATAGACTGCTGCAAACTGACAACCTCTCCGAGAACTCCAAATTCAAAGCGAGGGTACGCGCATACGGCTGCTAACTAGCCCGCTAGCTTGCGACGCCGGCGTTCCTTGCACGATTATTACAGCAACAATAATAACTTTGATAAGTCGCATAGGTGAAAAGTGCTGAGCGGTTGTTGTTACATATCCCTGCATGTTGACAACTGTAATATTACATTTGCTCAGAGCTTCTTGTGAGCTGCTGGAATCCGCTGGTAATCTAGTTAGCATCGTTAGCGATGTTAAGGCACTGGAATCTGTAACGCCAATGTAATGCGTCGGTGCAGCTAACGTCACAACGATATACCTAGCAAGAACACAGGCTGCGTCAATACAGCGTGGTCGATAATAACTAGTAACGCCACGAAACTGTTGACAAACTATTTTTGAACGTGAAATGTCAGCGGGTTATTGGATTAGCACAGACAGCTCTGAAAACCTTCGTGGTGATTTTGCTAAGTTGGCTAACGTCTGCTAAGCTAGGAAGCAGGCGCACGTCCGACTCATGGGCTCCGAATTCGGTTGACGAGCGGGGGAGTCCAAACAGGCGTGAGGTGAACTCGGGTGTGCCGCAGTTTGTTTGCAAAGAAGAGCACTATTTTGAAAACCACACGCAGGGACACGCACTTTTCCGCTGTCTAGTGTCAATTCCTCAAAATGGGGTCTGCTAACGTACGTCTCCGCCATTTTGTGACAGGTTTTTCATTGAGCAAAGGGGTACGTGTAATGGTTGAATGTAACCCCATCAAGAAGAAATCCGCTTGGCAGTTACAGGGAGAAGGGATCAGGAGTAATTTTCAACCATCCCGTGAGATAAAAGTCGTTTTGAAGTGGTCAGCAAGGGATAGGGGCGGCTTGCCGCAAGGTTCACAAGTTTCCAGCGACGAATTGCACCATGTAAAAATAAATAAATAAATAAATAAAAATACTGTTGTGATCTTATGTTGATCACCAAATACGTTCACAACATAACACCACAGACAGATAGTAATCACGGTTGGAAACGGAATTAGATGTATTGATCTTACATCATAATACAGCCTGTTGTGCTAACCCACCGCCTGCACTGAAAAATAACTATAATTTAATCAAAACTAATAAATGAAAAAAAGGCAAATCAAACCCAACACAGATGTCGAAATAAGTCAAGCAACATATGACCAAAATCACTAATGCAAGGAAAATCATTTTCACAGTGAACATTTAGCGTGCTGGTAAACAGTTTGGGAAGTTTTAAGACTTTCATCATGGAAAAAAAGAGTAGCTTGCAGCAAAAAAATAATTACTTCCATGTACATTGAAGTTATTACCTGTTGTTTTTTCTTAAATATTTAAATATATGACATAGGATTATGTCATATTGACAGAAAAGCCCCCCCGCACACATATTAAGTAGACTAATGTCAGACAACATGATTTCCTGCAGGGTTGGTTTAAAGTAGTTGCATTGTATTTTGAAATATTGCTATTGTGGTATTTGTAGAAATATTAACTTGTTGACTCTTGGCTGACTATATTTTCTTCTCTTATGGAAATACCCATACTCATTTCACTAATAAGAGTTGAATGAAATTTGATTTCACCCATTTTGAAGCTAGTTACAAAAATACTGGGGTTTTATGTCAGTCTGAAAAAATAGCATTTTAGCAATAAAATGTGGGGTCGCCCTCCATTACACGCCTGGTTGGGATAACAAGGGAGCTATGTTAATTAGTGTTATCCCCTCCCCCCACGGGACATTTCCAAGTACCTCCTGACCCGTTTTCCAAACAGAGACGAGTTGTCAGACGGTCCCTAAAAAAGAAAACAGTCTCTATTGTTCCAGCACCCGCTCCTCTCTGGACGGTGCAGTGCAGCCTGTGGCCGCAGAGGGCGCTGCACGCATGGCAGGCCGGGCCCAGGCAGGCCTTCACATCTTTTTGTCTGAGAACTGGATCCCTCTGCCGCTCTACAGTGTGTGCGATAGCCTCCGAGCTGCGTCCGTAACACACTGTCAAACCACTCCAAACGAATACAACCGCGACCAAAAGCATTTATTCTACACATTCTGCCATGGCGTTTCTAATCTGCCGGTAAATCGGTCGTATTTCTGACTGTTCGCTGGAACTTAGTCCGGGGTTGAATCGGGCTTGCTTTCTGTGTGCATCAGTCTTTATTAGCGAGCTGCCGCTCTTCTTGCTATCAGCTATTTCTTTAACTTTTTAAACACTCAGCTTCGCGAATGACTGAGCGCCGGCGGAGTATGGGATCCTTGGTGTCTTAAGAAGCGACTGAAGTGGGGTTTAACCGTTTTTGCATGCAAAAACAATGGCAAATTCGACGGGGAAAAATCTACAAGATCAGCGAAGGAAAGGACAGGCTTTCCTGGACGAGCTGCGGCAATTTCACCAAAGCAGAGGGTGAGATTGGGGCGTCTTTATCCCCGAGAAATGTAACTTTAAATCTCCATCGCATGCCACTGCGAGTTAACCAAAACTGTTATTTCAACATATGTGCCTGTATTTCTTGTGTTATCCCCACAGATCGCCGTTCAAGAAGATTCCTTTCGTGGGTGGGAAAGAGCTGGATCTGAATGCTCTCTATATCAGAGTCGTCTCTTTAGGTGGATTTGCTAAGGTGAGTGGGAACTAAAAGTGGATTTTCTCCACACTCTGCCGTCCGTGGACTCCTCGGTGGACCACTCTCCAACTCCGTGTGGGTAACCCGGGACAAGTGTAACCCTCTAGAAAAACCTTAGTGGGTCGGTTGGCCTTGTGCTAGTTTGCCATGTATCTCTATGCAATGTGGTGGCTTGTGTTGTTGTGTGGTTTGAATTGAGAGTCCAACCGCTCGGAGTCAGAGTGCAGTTGGAGCGACTCAAAATTAGCGGGCACGTTTAACATCGATTATCGGCACGGAGCCCGGCCTCGGGAAACACCGCTGAGGACATCGCGTTTCGCCCGGGCTTTTACCGGCAGTTTCCACGCAAGGGGGGGCTGGAAGCTTGATTTTTCTTTCTCGCCATAGCCATCTTTCTTCGGCTTCATGGCTGATCACAAAATGTAGGCCTCACAGGCCCATGTAGTGAATACAGTAAACGGTGGCCAAACCTGCGCCCAAATCAAACGGGGTCGCCGCGACCCAAAGCAGTTGCGTTGTGATGCGGGCAGTTTGCCGGAGTTTAGCCTCGCCGGGTTTAGATCGCCAGAACGGAAAAGTCAAGTTAGCTTGTTAGCTGTGGTGCTAACTAGCTCCGACAGTAACGATAGTATCCTAAAGGGAGTCAGGCAGTTACTTACTGATGTGTCAAATGTAAATATGGTCCGGCAACAAACACCAGCAGCTAATTAAACGCTCTCACACAAAAAGTCCTGCTGGGGAATTTCCCCCTTTCCAGCGTTTTTATGTATTTTTCGCAGTTTGAGAAAGTTATCGATTAGTGATACTGATATTGCCTGATTGGGGGGGAACCTGTAGCAGACCAGATCGTTGCAGCTGAACCGCTCTTTTTGTTTGTTGTTGCCACTGTTTTTATCTCCTAACGAACGCTTATCTGCCCCTTTCCCCTCCTCTTTTCTTCCAGGTCTCTGACAAAAACCAATGGATTGAACTTGGAGAAGAGTTTAACTTTCCACGGGGTTGTTCCAACGCTGCATTCGCTTTAAAACAGTACTACCTTCGGTGAGTAGCACGGCCATGCAGCTCTGTTGCTCTCAGGTAGCATGTGGGAAGTGTTTACAAATGTTAAGATGCAGTCAGCAGGATCCAGCCTCTCCGCTCCCCTCTGCTAGGAAGCAGCACTGCTACAATATTGTGACAGGCAGAGAAAGAGTTGTACATTTGCCATTAAATAGTAAACAGGCACTCACATGCTTCTTCAACATAGGAAAAACTGGGATCTGTCTTTTATATATGTATTTAAAAAAGCAAAATCTTGTGGCTTGTGTATTTGGTCTGGGGCGTAGTTTTGGAGAAGACACTCAAGGAAACTTTTTGCCCTAAACAATAAACTTATGACAGTTATTCCTCTGCAGAAAAATAGCGTAGCCACAGGGCTTTTTGCCTTTGCTGTAGCGCTAATGATTGAGCAACTCTGGGTGCTGTAACATGTGTAGCACTGAGCCTCAGCACAGTCAGCTGCCAGTGATGGGAGGCTGGTGTAAATGCAGCTCTCCCCAACAGCTGGCATTTGTGGTTTCGGTGTAACTGCCTTCTCTGCGCGCCTTTTCTCTCTCTCCCCCCGCACCTCCGACTTCATGTAATGATTGTTCCCATCACAAGCACCTGCCCCGTGGGGGATTACACCTCTGTAGCAGAGAACCGCTTGTATCCTCTCATGGATGTTTTCCAGGCAACTGCAGGTCACTTGGTTGATGTCAGAGCAGGCGGCTAATTGTTTGTGCATTTTCTCCAAGTTGGCTCTCGATGCAAGTTGCTGCAGGTTGGAAGTGTTTGAGCACCAACTGTTGGTGCCGCACGGTCGATGAGACTTGTAGCTCCTAGAAAGTTCAGATAACTAGTGTGTCTCTGCAGGAGAGCAACTCACGGAGGCTTGTGCTGCTCTGCAGTCAGTCAGGGCCTTTCTGATTCACCATAACGTCCACAAACATCTGTTAACCAGGTTCATGTTTCACGTCCTGGCTGAAGCGATTTCTTCCTGAAGCAGGACATCGTGTATTTTGGCGTAATGGTCTGCTTGTGAGCTCAGGCGGCTGATGAGACACTTGCTTAGGTTTGGACTTTGAGTTACAGAAGCTACAGCGCAGAGGTGTTGAGCTTCTGCTCTGATTTACGTGGGAACCTGCTCTCCAAGGTTGAGTTAAACACAAACAATGAGAAATTTGTCAGAAATTTGTTTTTATGTTTGTCTAAACACTTTAGCTTTTGTGTGTTAGCCTGAAGTACCTGTCGCTGAGTGTCAACTGATGATCTGATTTATTGAGTCTCTGTCATACTTTTTTTGGGGGGGGGGGCACAGTTAGAGCAGCTGCAAATGTGCCCACTGTCTCATGCGAGGGCGGTTTATAGATGCCTGTATGCTGATATCTTGCTGTGCAGATGACAAGGCGATCATCTGGACTCATTCATATCGCGACTGTTTTCTAAGAATGACTTTTTTTTTTTTTTTTTAAATATTTTTACACGTGCTGCCCGGGACAGCCGAGTCATTGCACCGATTACCTGCGAATAAAAATGTATTTTTGGATGATCAGCGGATGCCTGACAGCTGAGTCGACTGACACGCCGACTATCGCGCTTGTGTCGCGACAGCCGTTGGGGCCACTTTGTAAAGTTTATCTAAGGCAGCTCAGTGTGGTGGAAGTCAGAGGCAGCAATGCCTGTCTTGCCTCAGCTGAGGCTGATAGTGGAGCGACTATCGTCGCTTCCCTCGCGCCGCGTTTCCTCCCTGACAAAGGAGAAATTAAACATTCTTTTTACCTCCAGTTTTCCTGTGTACCAGCAGGCTTTGCAGTGTAATCGTTTCGCCCTGATCCGGGGAGGTCGGGGGGAGGGGGTCATAGCAGGTTACACAGTGGATATGAGCTCCCTGGAACTGGTTCCAGTTCAGTGTCTCACTCAAGGACACTTAAGCTGGGTGAATGTTTGCTAATATCAGGTGTTAATCTTGATTATCCAGTTAAATGACCATCTGTAAGCACTGGCTGCCTTGGCATTTTTATGCTTCGTGTGCATTTTTTTTTTTTTTTTAGACTGCATCTGAAATCATTTATGGATGTGTGTTTTGCAGGTGGCAAATTAGACGGCCCGAAAGCTGTATCGAGTAACGCTTTATGAGATATTAATTTTGCACCACAGTCTGTACTCGTGGCGTTTAAACAAGTTCGACTCCAAGCTGACCACCTCTGGTGCAGATTCCCCCAAGTTTTTAGAGTCAGTTTCAAACGATTTGTAGAACAGAAGGATGCCCCGTCGCTGCAGCGAACATACTTGTGACTTTGCTGAGGCACGAGGGTCTGTCTGTTTACCGAGTCTCCCCGTCTGAATGAATAGGACGATCATGATGTGGCTCTCTCCGGTCAGCACTTCCCACTCAGAGCAGAGCAATAAGCGGCACCGAAGTTCAGTGCCAGCTCCCGCTGCCGTCTATTTGATATCTGAATGTCACTCGGTAATAAGCGAGCGACGCTCGCCAGATACATTTTCCCAGCTCGTTTTCAACTTGTTGAAGCGCCGCCTCGACATCAGCCCTACCAATGGCGCTGATTTCATTTCAACTTCAGGGGGAGGAAGGATTCACACTCCGGATCAAAGCATTGGCACCGGATCGCGCCGACACTGAGGGCACAGTCGTAATGCAGCTCCGGTTTTTGGCTTGTTTCATTAGCGGGAGTGAGGCAAAATGTTTACGTTTAAATGAGACGCACAGTAAGATGTCAGAGCAGAGGTGCTGATATTAAGGGAAAGTGCTGCCACAGACCATGGAAATGTCTGAGAGTTTGCACATTTTGAAAATTATTCGACACCGGCATGATATTGCACCCAAACTCGTTTTCTTTTTTTTTTCTTCTCTTTTACGCTTCCATGCTTTGACATACATTTATGTTTCACATCCGCGCGCTCCGTCTCAGCATATTGGGTGTTACTCGCTAACGGCTGCTCCCAGTTTTCCTGTGGCTACGCTGATTTGGATGATTCTCAGTCAATACTCCTGCACGTCTCCGTGGTTTTCCCTCTTCCATTAGCAGTTTTGTATGATTTCGGATTTCGGTTTGCACGACGCTCCCAACCCTCGTGGGGCACCGGAGCTCTGATTTTTCAGTAAAACACCATCCAGTTGTTCTAGGCGCGCACTGTAATTTGAGAGTGAATGAAAGGTGTTTTGAAATAAGGCCTGTGCTGTTGCTGCAGAGTTTGACTTCTTAAACTCCGGCACGCTGAACACAGTAGCCAAGTCAGGTGACAGATACCCTGGTTCAACCTTTGTTTGCCCTCTCCACCACATCCCCACTGGAAGGAAATCAGGCCCAGGAGGCACTGACATGTAGGAGCCACTCACTTGGTTCCCCCGTCTGAGCTCTAATCTGTTCGATCTATTGTCTTAATGAGGTTTTTACATGTTTGGGTTCCTCAGTACTCTCGCAGACGGCGTTTGAGATTTCCAAGTCAGACCCTGATTTGATGCAGCAGTCATCCAGCAAAGATATTTTGATTCATCAGCGCCTGGTCTCAGTAGTAACGCACATGTCAGAGTTCACCTTTTGACCACCGCTGCATCACGAACAAGTCGGGCTTTTAGCTCCGCAGCCAAGGACACTTCTTACTGTCCACAGCGATTACAGGGGAAGAAAAAAAAAAAAGAAACCAGCTCTCGACTGAACGCCTCTCTGCTGAATTAACCACCAAGTAATCTGTCTCTTTCAGAGCTGAGCACGCTGCTTCCTGCGCAGCAAAATTATTATACCACACTTTCAGCCGTCACCGTAACTGTTTACAATCCGGCGAAGCAGGTGCGATCAAATTCTCGGGTTTACTCACTTCGAGCGGTATTTGAATGTTTCACATGTACGTATTGATCCTCTGCTAACGCCCGGACTTAGCAGCGCACGTGTTTGCCAGCCGTTTTTAGCTTGTGACTCCACGTTTTAGGGCCCAAAATTTCTCACGACCCAGGCAATTACCCAGTATTCCAGCTGTCACGTGAATGTGAGCACGGCATACTTTTCCCTCTATTTCCCCGCCGGCTGCCAGTGGATTATAATTAATAGTATTTCAAACTCCAAATGTTGTTTTTGTTTTGATGAACAGATGTCAAATAACTTTCATCGAATCAATCCGGAATCCGTGCTTTTCAGACGCGACCGTGTGAGAGACGCGGGTTCAGCGGCCGCCACTTTGTGGAGCGCACGCAGGGAACGCCGGGAGCGCGATCGCCACAGAGGCACCTGTGTCATTTGATGAAGTTTTGAAAAGGGACAAGGCTGAATCAAAATGCTCCACGCGTGGTGAAAGTCTTTTTGGAGGCCACCGTGTCTATTAATATATCAGCTCATCTGTTGACGTGCTAAAGGAGCGTTTAAAGTTGACGTCGCGCGCAGCGTGGCACATTTTGATTTTCAGATAACATGCTTTGGCTCCTCTCACGCGATTCAATCATTTAACGAAGGAAAAGACCACATATGATCTTTTCTGCTGTGAATTAGAGAGACGGCACAACATCCGACGTCTCCCTGCCTCACACCATAGACGTAGTTCACCGCGTACTGCTTGGCGGTTGCTGATGTTCACACCCGGTGATGAGATGATCCTGGGTACCGCCGTGCTTGCCGGTCCCGCTCCTGCTTCCTGTGTATGTTGATAGACTCTCCCACTCTTGTGAAACATCTGGATGAAGTGGCCTGTGATCTGGCTTTGCGTTAGCCGTGTTTGTACCCCCTCCCCCCCGCCTCAGACGGCGACCGGTTATGGATGAAGACGAGGCTCTGTGGGCCAGTGTTTGTCGGTTTCTGCCTCTTTTTATGCAGCTTAATAAGAGACTTTTAACAAAATATAGAGCGGCAGAGGCAACTTGCTATCACAGATAACATCTGAAGGCTCTTGAGACTTTGTGTTTTTCGGCCTGTCTGTAATTCGACCTGCCCTCCAGCGGTGTTGGCCACCACTGATAGCCTAATCTCCTCCTCTCAGTCTCCTCGCTAACTAGCGGATGGACAGGCCTGCCTTGTACTTGACAGTAGACCTAGAATACGGTGTTACCATTTTATTAGATAGGATGATATGGTGTGAATGTTTGCTCTTGGTGTTCTGGATGCTGCAGCTCTTCAGTGGGAGTAGCTTGGCTTTGCTTGTTAAGTGCAGCTTATGAATGAATGTACTTTGTGTGTAGTCCTCGGATGATAGAAGTTAGAATCCTGGTCAAAAGAGTCCAAGAGTACATCTCAAACATCTTCGAAACATGTACACTGTCCCCAATGACACTGAACAATATATATATATATTTTTTATAACTTTGATACAGTCCACAATTTTAATATATTTTTTTTCCCTCCTAAAATGAAGGAAAATGAAAATGTGTATTCAGGAAATACAAACCAAGTCCTGGACCATCTGTAATAATGATGCATGCTTAAATGATACAGGTTATCACATGCAGCTGTGGAATGTCAGTGACAGATGCTTCAACTAAGCAGAGTCCGGTCTAATAATCGGTTTCAGCGCCAATGCGAAGGCGACCGGCCGACCTAGCTTTGTGCTCGTTGGTTGTCGGCCCAGATCAAGTAGAATCGGAACACCGTCCAGCCCAGGTCATGAGCTTCACCTCTCATAGCGAGAGAAACTGAGTGAGCGTGTAGCCCCCGACTGCTAAAGTCACGATTACAGGTTCAGAGGTAGCTAGCCGCTCGGAGTGGGGCGACGTGTGGGGTCGTGGCATCACGCAAACCCCGGCGGGAACTACTCCCATCAGTTTATGTGATTACAATGCCCGCGCTGCGTGTGGACGCCTGTCGTCCACGCTTATTGGTGACTAAAAATAAACTTCTTCGGCTTGTTGCAATAACTTGAAGCCTCTTCACTCACCCCGCGAATACAAAAACTCTGAATTATTTAAATTAATATGACACATTATGCAGCATTTGATGATATGAAATCCACAGTCGATGGTGGGGTGCACTTCATTAAGTGTACGGTGTATTTCCAAGGAGGTGTTGTGGCGTGACGTTGAAAAGCGAGCTTAGTCAATCGGGAAGCATCTTTTCCAGGACAAGCCTGTCACCTGTCTGCAGCGAGAAAGTTCTTCCAGGATAGGGGGAAAAAGCCAGTGAGCTGACAGCTAATAATGGAAATGCTTGCACTTACAATAGGGTTGAGTTGGATTAGCATTGCTTGTGTTTCGTGCTGACCTTTCTGTGTGCGTACATGCACCGTCTGACTCGGTGCAATAGACTTTCACCGCCTAGATGAGTCACAGGAATACCATCAGAGCACGCCGGGCAGCGGAGGATTCACGGGCCCTTGTCTCTGATATGGACGCTGTCAGCTTGCTCCCTTCATTCCCTGCTCTGTCGCACCTTGGAGTTTGCTCTCAGGCGACAAATGGTCTGTTTTCCGTAAACGATCCGGCTTTTACAGTATTTTCTCACTTGGCACTGGCCGTCAGTAAACGGTCCCCGCGATTATTGACAAAGCAAACCGCCCTCGGCCTGCGTCGGACAGCCGGCTCCGTTAAATCCCAGCAAACATTTCTGTCCAGCAAAATTGGCAGCGGGTGTGTTTTGCATGTCGGCGTCCGTGTCCAGCAGGGGGCAATCAGCTCCCACACACACACACGCAGGCGCGCCGAGGGCATTCGGGCAGCCAGGCAGATGGGGAGGAATTGTAACCAGGAGTATCTGCGCTGGCGTGACCCGCGTGACCGCAAATGACACAACGCCAATGGCAGCCGCTGCAACTCTGCGTGTTCAGCACCGATCATGCCGGTTCTGTTCCCCACCTTTTTACGCTTGGGCTATCTTGGAAAGAAAACATTCTCCAGCCAACGCGCACTTCCCTAAACGGTGGTGCTGGCTTCTGTCGGGAGGTGGTCGCGTGTTACTCATGTGGGAGGGGACCGATGTTCCTCTCATCATGCGTGCATGAAAAAAGGGGAAGCGCAGACGCGAGCAGCTGCAGTCGATCCCGTGCCCCCACCCGTCTTTACCCACAGCCCTGTTCTTGCTTATGCCCAGACAGCGGTTGATGACGCTGCAGTTGGGAGCGGGGGGCCTATCTCTGCCGCTCTCTTGCACTCCCCACACTCTCCCCCTCCCTCCCTCTCCCTCTCCCTCTCTCTCGCTCTCTCTCTCTCTACAAATGAAGGCTGAGTGTATTTATAGTCCAGCGTGTCACCCGGCAGCCAGCGGACGGGGGATTACCTTGGCCACGATGAACAAGCCGGGCCTCATTCAGAAACAGGCGCTTGCTCGCTCGCTCATTCGCTCGGTGACTCATTGCCACAGAGGCAGGGTTCACCACACTGCTGAGGTATTTTTTCGCAGCCGCGTGCGTGTGTGTGTTTTTGTTTGTCTGTCAGATTGCGCCGCATTATTACGAGCTGTTTATCAAAACTCAAGAAGGCCTGGCTCGGTAGTTGCGCGCTCGCGGAAGGGATTTTCATCCCCGCGTTGAACGCAAACTCCTCGGGAACGTGGGAATGGAGAGTGATTACGGCCGAGGGCGAAACGTTTCCTTCCAGTCGGCTCCCAGCTGTTGATGTTGCATCCAGTTCGGGCTATGAAAAATGGTGTTGGCATGCGTTGAAGTGGTTTGAACTACAAACCTGTACCCTTTCACCTTTCTGATTAGCTGAAATTGGAAATACTTGCTGAAGAGTTTATTTTAGGAGCAGAAAGTTTGCAGGAATCCACAATCGTGTCATGTTCTGATGGCAGATAAAGTTATTTCTTAATGTTCCACTACTGAAGCTGTTCGACTTCCTCCGCTGTACGTCTAAGTGCTTGTTGCTGCGCTGTTCCCGTGCCTCTCAGACCAGTCGGGCTATACGGAAACAACTGGGAGATCTGTTTCCCTCCGTTTCTCTGTTGTCGACGTTTGGGTGCCCATAGGCGACGCTCTTTATCTCTCAGCAGCGGTTACTCACACTTGCGCGCTCATTCATGTGCTTGTCCTCTCCGGTTGGACTGGGTTACGGCGGAGTCGTTTACATTCCTCCAGCTGATGAGCACGTTTGGCTTAAAGGAACGGTCGTTGTTCCAGAAATCCATACGCGGTAAAGGAAGGGTTCATGACTTAACAGGTCGCACTGAGTACCCCGGTACGTTAGGCTTCAATTATAATGTTTCAATAGCTGAAGCGTGGGTTTCACTGTGTCTGCAGATTGTGTCCTTGACCATATGCACAGGTGTAGAACCGTTGTGACAGAACACGCAGCAGAGGCAGTGATTCATTTCACCTTTTTTTTTTTTTTTTTTTTTTAAATAACTCTGAGCTGCGATACTTGTTTGACTATTCCGTCTCGCGTCAGCCGCAGCAGCTTGCTTTCCCTCCAAAATGCGGCTGCAAGCTCTTTTTATCCAGCCTTGTAAAATGAAGCGTTTCAGCACCGCGGCTTTTTAAGTAACAGGGAGAACGTCTTCATCTGACATTAAAGTTCTTATTCAGGAGACATGGTTTAAAAATCAAATGAAGGAGTTTTGGATATTAGTGCTATATTGTCAAGAGAGCATAAGATTTGCAAACACAGCGCAAGACTTTATTTAAAGATTATGTGTAAAAACATGAGGGAAGCCCTCTGACTTAAAGCCGAGGAGCAGGGAAAGTAAAAGCAAACTAAGAAGTCAACACAGAAACAATGAATACAGGTTTATCAAGGTTGAAGGCAATTGTTCCTACAGGCTGTATTTTATTTATTTATTTATTTATCATCAGAATCAACAGAAACTGTTAAAGTATAGCCAACCTGCAGCTCTCTGACTTTTCCATGCCTCATGTTGTCGCGCCTGGAAAGTCCTGGAGAGAAAAGCCACAGATTCACCGCAGCGTTCGCACCGAGCACGTCCCGCCTCATCACCTTTTTTTGTTTCTCCTGTTTTCTTCCTCCGCAGATACCTGGAGAAGTATGAGAAAGTCCACCACTTCGGCGAGGACGACGAAGAAGCGCAGCCGGGGAATCCCAAAGCCTCTCTTCCAATCGGTGCAATTCCCAACTCTTATAACTACCAGCAACACATTGTATCAGGTAGTGAGTCAGCTTGATTCTCGTGCACACCAGAAAGCATGCTGTTATTATTTTTTTTGCTTTTTCTGCGGTCACAAGTTCACTATTCGCTACTGTCTCAATCACGTCTGCCTCAGGTACACGGGCGGTTTCTATTTGCATACTTTCTCACTTTCTGTCTCACTCAGTTTCTCTCTTTCTGTCTCAACTTCATCTCTCTCTCTTGCTCTCTCTCCCTCTCTCTTCCTCTCTCTCTCTGCGCCCCTTGGCCAACCCAAACACTTAATCCTCACGCCGATGCGATTACAGCGGAGCATCGCTCCATCAGAGCCGCGTGTGAGATGCATGAGAACCTCGGCCAGCCCGCAGGTCAAGCACATGCATAGAAATGTGCCTCCGCAAAAAGCCGCTGCTTTGACGGGTTGAATTTATTTCACAAGAGTATGACGAGGAAGGAAACGTGTTGATCTGAAGTTCTGATGGCGGCCCAGATAGCTTCGTTGCCTCTAATATGCGTTAACAAAGGCATGTCAGGGCTTCTGGTGTTGAAGTGAAGCTGGCTGCATTTTGTTGATTTGACTGTTTCTGAGCGTGTGTGTGTGTGTGTGGAGTGGGTGGGGGGGGGAGCACTATTTAAAGGAGTAGTTTTGGGGAAATGTGTTTGGAGAAATTCTGTCTGTAGCTGGAAGCGGCGCCCGTTAGCTCAGCTAATAGCTCAGAAACTGGGGGAAACGACTACTCTGCATCCTATCCTGAGTAATCAGAACACCACCGACCAGCACCTTTTAAAAAGGTCTGAAAATGTCAGGTTCCTCTTTATGTGCTGGACTTTCTTTTTTTTTTTTCAACTGTGATCTGTTGCCAGGCAACTAGCAGGGACATCCAGGAATTGCCAGGTCCTGGTCAAAAAGTAACCTGGAACGTAACCTCCCGCAAACTGCTGAACTGGTGATTTTCTTTCTGTGAAGATTGAACTCGTGTAATCAGTCAGCTCTAGCTGTGCTAAGCTAATCTTCAGCTCTATATTGAACACACAGACATGAGTGGTGTCCATTATCCCTTCTAACGCTTGTCCAGAAACCAAACAAGCCTGTTTCCCAGAATGTGGACTGTTCCCTTAACCAGTTAACGCTAAGCTCACCATCTGCGTCATCTCCAAATGAAACAGTTTCAGTGCATTCTGAAGGAAATGGTCTCTTTTGTAAAGTCAGATTTATTTATTTTTTTCCATCTGTTGGTACATTTGATTTATTTTTTTTCCCCCCCTCTTGCGGTCAGGTCGTTCTGTTCTTGCTAACTTCGAGCTCTCTGGAAGCCCCTTGCTATTTTCTTTCACCTGCTGTCGTTGCCGCAAAATGCTGATTTTGATTTGGCACTTTGTGACGCAGGCATTCCTCCGCCGCGGTGCCGGTGACGCCAGGCCGTTTGCTTAATTCTGCGCGTTTGCCGCACAAAGACAGCACATACTTCAAAATCTGGAGAGCAGAGATGTCTTACCTGTTCAGCATTCAGCTACACTTTGGGCGGTTTGACCAGTTCACAGGTCTGCTTTTTGTACTCCAGATTCATCACTTCTATTACCCGCTGACTCATTTAATTCAGTTTTCACCTTGCTAAGCGCCGCTGCGTTCGAGCCAAGGCTGTGTAGCTGTTAATTGTTTTACTTTCCCACACACACACACACACACACACACACACACACACACACACACACGTGAGCGTTGACTAATAACTTTTTAAACCGAAGCTCGCTGCTGCTGTCATGAAAGAGCGGCCTCTGAGTAACCGCATCGTATTGTGAGCGGAATGTTTTTGCCCCGCTCTCCAAGGCCAAACTCTTGACGGCACCGTCCAACCCTGCTTCACTCAGTGTGTGAGCTGGAGCTGTCCGTTAGCCTCGCTGTGTTGTAGCGTTGACTGCTGAGCTCCTCTCTGAGGTAATTGACTGCCCTGACAGCGGTTATTGATGAAGGGAAGGAGGAAGCACTTGTTGGTTTTTCTCCCCCTCCGCCTCAGTTCAGACCGGAGCCTCCAGCCTTTCAGTCGCAGGAGCTAATTGACTCCGAAACATGACCGGGGTGGGAAAAAGGCACGCGACCAACAGCGGTCAACTTTGTCTGTGGCTGCTAAGTTTTACTTTCACGGCCCAGATGGGTCAGACATTAAAAAAAACACAGTGGTTTCCCCAAACAGTTGACTGGCTCTAGTAAATTTGACTCAGTTTTGTATGATGATGCCGTGTTTGCCTTTTACCGGACCTGCTCATTAGCAATATTTGAACTTTTTTTTTGCAGACACGTGGCTGAAACATGCCATTTTAAAGCTGCAGCAACCCATGTTTTTATCTCAGCGAGTGATTAAATGGCAACTTCTAGGTGAGGAGAGCTGCTCGTAGTGACAGCCACGCAGAGAGCTATCACCTGGCCAGGCACTGTGAGTTTTCTAGCATCTTTGAGCCGGTGAACAAATTCGAACTAGGGCTGCGTTATGAAAGCCAAAGAGTCAAAAGGTGAAAGCTTTTGCTTGAAAAGAGAAAAAAGATGAATCGGTTTTAAGAAAAGTTGCCCGTTCATTTTCTGTTGTTGACTCCGATTGGAATATTTAACAGTGGATGAGTCTGACAGCTGCCTCAGGAGTTGGTGGAGACCTAAAAGAGAACCAAAACAAGAGTGAATGTTGCATTTACTTCCCTTGAATGCTGTTTGGGAGTTGTAACAATACATCTGCAATAACACAATTGATCAGTCGATGCATCTGCCGGCTTGATTTTAACGGTTTCATAAGAGAACTCTGCCTGAGCCTCAGGCTCTAAATTTACATGCGACTGAGAAGTAGTAGGGCGGCCAGCTGAAACTGTACTATGTTGTGCTTGGCAGAGCCTCAGTGACGGTTAATTATTCGACAGTTGGTCTGAGAATCTCTCGCAGAGCGTTGGTCCGCCCTGTTGTCTCGTCACGTTTTGGTCGCCCAGCTTTTAAATGCACTCTGCTCACAGAGCCGGTTCTGTCTAACGGGACCGCCGCGCGTCAGTCCACTGCACCTCTGCACAGCGCCGGCTCGCTGCAGGTGTTGGAGGACGAGCAGAGACGGGCCGGCTTGAAAGCTGTTGCTGCTATAATAGCGACCGGGCTGAATTACATTTGCCTGCACAAACCTTTTCAGCATAAAAATCAACTTCACTCAGCGGGACCCCCGTCCGCGTCATGATTGGTTTCCAGAGGCTGCAAGTCGACAAAGATCCTGCAGCAAATTGAAATTTCCACTGTATGGAAAAATGACACCTATGCACATGAAATGATGGATGGCAGAAAATTCAAACCGCAGGATGGGAGGAAATGTGGATCTTTTGACGACACAATGGTTGCACTTTGACAGTCTGGATCGTCTGTCATTTAGAGCTGCCGAACATCACTCAAGCCATGATTCCACCCACCCACACACACACACACGGTTCTCTAGTATTTAGGATTAGAAGTCTTTTTAATTATAAAGAGCCCATCACGGGGGTTGACTGAGTCAGAGACAAACACAATTAAAAGTTGGGGAACATTCGTGTTCCTCAGTCAGAAAAGACGCGGCTCGTCAAATTAATTTGAGCCTGAGACGGCTTCCACTGAACAGCTTAATGCCCCATTTGTTTTGCTTCAGGTCTGTTAAAGGAAAAATAAATCTGAGTTAAACCAGCCGGAGGTGCGCGGATGCAGCGGCGTCACACACAAGGGCGACTGAAGGCGTTCCTCTCGATGCAGCTGCACGTCGCGGACTCTTAACACCCACAAGTCCTCGGCGAAGTTTGGGCGTTTTGTCCGGTCCCGCTTCGTTTCTTCTCTGGACAAACGTCTTTGGGTCAAACACCATGGCTGTCATTTTTATTCCTCACCATTAGCATCGCGCTGTGTCCACTAACACCACCGCGTTGACCCTTTTTGGCTGTGAACGCGACAGTACGATATATATTTTCCCTCTCATGAGACATCGATCGATTTGCCTGACCGCATGGGAAAGGTCAGAAGTGTTTAGATTGTTGCGATGAAAAGTAGAAATATCAGCTGTGCTTATTTATTTATTCAGTTTAGTTGATTTAGTATTCTGCTGGAACCTGTCCAGTAAATGTTTGATGCGTGCACACCATCACTCACCTAACAACCTTAAATAGTAACAGCGAGATGTATTTCCTCCGCAGACTATCTCCGCCAAAGCTATGGACTGTCTACGGATTTCGTTCCGCCGTGTGACTACAACAAACTGGTGCTGTCTCTCCTCTCGGGCCTACCCAACGAAGTGGACTTTGCTGTTAACGTTTGCACTCTGCTTTCCAACGAGAGCAAGCACGCCATGCAGCTGGACAAGGACCCCAAACTGGTCACGTTGCTGCTGGCCCACGCCGGCGTCTTCGACGACTGTACGTTCCCACCCTTGCTTAGCTTGTGTTCTTTCAGTTCAGACCTTATTATTATACCTTCAGACGGTCGATTCTGTGCCTAGAGTAGAACTGTGAAGCTGGGTGTTTTTGCAGATATCCAAAGTAAATTCAACTTGATCATAGTTCCTGTCGTCCTAGCTCTATTTTTTTTATACAAGCCTAGTTTTCGTTGTAATGGCGCGGCCCAGCAGAAACCCTTATTCTGGGGTAAAAACTCCAGTTTGCTGCCTCTCTAACCTCTTTGTTCTAGGATCAAAGGTTCTCTGTTCTTGGCTGCTCCTAAATATAATTCATCAGGAGGGAATACGAAGAACAAGGGACTGGAGATAAATAATACTGAACCGAAACTCTCTTCCACCCTGACCCTCCCTCTGTGCTTTTGCAGCGCTAGGCAGCTTCTCCGGGGTATTCGGGACGGACTGGAAGGAGAAAACCTCCCGGGACTTTGTCAGGGTAAAGTTAAAAAAAAAAGTCTTTATTTATATGACCTATTACGTCCTCTGCAAGCTGTCTGCTAAATGTATGTCCACAGATTGTTTAATAGTTTATTGTTTAATAATCCGCAAGTGCCTTAAACCTGCATTCTTTCTAATTGCCAACAGGGGGCGACTCAGTGAGAAAAATATCCTACTTCTCTATCTATCCATCTATTTATTTATTTATTTATTACCTGAGTAAACAGTTTCCTCAGTAGTGGATGATTTCAGTCTCTTGTTTTTAGTCTGCTCAGTTGTGTGCGATTGATTTTGCGGATGCTTGTCACAGTTATAGTAAAAATAGACGATACAGCAGCATATGCTTTAGGACAAACCTACCTTGCTGTTAAAATGACGCTACCATAGTGTGCCCTCAAGTCAGAGCCAATCATACGCTCCCTTACTCAGCCCTTTTATACAAATACGGTCACATGTGCCTCCAGAATGAGTAAGTCAGCAAAACAGTGGGTGATGTCACAGTCACTACGTCCATCATTATTAATATTATTATTGTTGTTATACAGTCTGTACATATCCATCTATATTTGGCCATTTCATATCTACATGTAGATATTAAATAGTGCTTTCATTAGCTACAGAGCATGTGTTAGAGAGCAGCCTCAGAGAGCCGTTCACTCTGAGGCGCCACACGGAGGACAGTTCATTCTGATCTCACTCAGTTTTAAGAGGCAACCATTAAAAATTCAAGTAATGACTTAAAAAAAGAGGAAGCCATATTTAATTTATCCTCGGCCATGGCTGCGTTATTGTGGCTGAGAGGTCAAATGTCACAGTCGGTCGATTAGAGGCCCAGCTATTTTTGAATGGCAGTATGGATCCAATTCGGAAGACTACCCTGCTCCTCTGCCCTGCGTAAGACCAGCAGCTCAAGGCTACATGGTCCAGTTGCACTGTGGGTAAAGCGCGTATCAAGTTTGGACATGGAAGAAGAATATGTAGAATGAAAAATATCTGATTTCTCTGGTTCTGCTGCATCCATTGATCATTTATCATCTATCCGTGAGTCTGACAGTGTGATACTAGCGCAATGCCAACTCGGTGGAGAACTCTCTTAAGGTTACAGTGTAAAGTACTCACCTGGATGTGAGTAAATCAGCCTCACTATTACTCACCGCCGTGCGACGTTGCCTTTCACATTAAGCGGCTACTATTTCAGTTGAAGAGATACCGCGTCCGTTTGAACGCTCTGCTAACAGCTGCTGTTCTTCCGCAGTTCTGGAAGGAGGTGGTGGTAGACGCTGAAGTCAGGGAGCTGATCTGGGACAAGAGCAACCCAGCACAAGGTAAACACACCCCGTTTGAAAAGCCACAGAAAGCAATAAAAGGGTTCGCTCCTGGCTGTATTTATTGACATTGACTTTGTTTACTATGACTTACATTTCATTTTTTTTGTCTTTTTGTCCTAAGAAGTGGAACATGTTGTAGTGTTTATCCCCTGTTTTCCTTTGAACCACAGAGTTTTATTGCATCCTTGTTGAACAACATATGCCCACACCCTCATCGGGCACAGACCTCTTAATTCCTCCTGCGTTGGCCTCTCCACAGATGGTACGTCGTGCGAGGAGCGCTGGCAGAGCCTCTTCCACCCGCCACGGAACCCGGGTATCAATGACATGGAGGCCCAGCGGGTGCTGCAGATTGCCGTTATCCTGCGAAACCTCTCCTTCGAGGAGGCCAACGTCAAGCTGCTGGCGGCCAACCGAACGTGCCTGCGCTTCCTTTTGCTCTGTGCCCACTGTAACCTCATCTCACTCCGACAGCTTGGACTTGACACGTTGGGCAACGTGGCTGCCGAGGTTGGTCAGGGGTTCCTGTTTGGGGCTCATATTCTGGGTTTTGGCAGAGCGAGAGATGGTTCAGCGCCAAAGTATTTTGCCAGATATAACCCTTTTTTTAAAAACTGATGTTATGGATTTGGGTCAGTTCAGTAATATAGTAAGAGTGAAGCGCCTGATGAGGGCTATTTGTTTCCTAATGTAGGTTACTGTGACACAGTAAACTGTCTCGTCTTTAGCCATCGTTCCTCCTCCAAAACAGTCTGAGCTGGAGCCTGAAAAGAGCCTGGAAGAGCAAAACAAAACAAACTCGCAAGCTGCGCGGCACGCCATTCATCAAAGTGATCCGAACACATTAAATTGACCGCTCGCCAATTCCCTCCCCGTGCACGGCGCACGTCCACTCATAGCGTAGCAACGGTAACTAAGCGCGGCAGATCTGTCGAGCTTTGGATTCCTCCACATGTTGAAGTGTTGTGCGCCGGGCTGTAGTAAAAGCGGCGCTCACATGAATGTAACTGTTGTTCATCTGCTCCGTAGGAGGCGGCAAACGTTAGCACGTCTGGCTACCGAGTGCTGTTTTTCCAAGGCCAAGGGGCACGTCATTAAGCATGTCATTAAATCTGCATTCGTCACATAGTTTTCTGCCACCGTCGTCATTGTAGAGCTGACAACGGAAAGCTCGGCAGACAAAGCAGCAGTAACTCAGTGGTCGGGCTTAAAGCGATTGCTCTTGCTAAGATGTTTACGTAGCTGATTGAACAAACAGCTGATGGCAATGTGAAAATACGCTCACCAGCCAACGCCGACTCGTCGCTTTTGCGAGGATTTTGCCGAGGTCAGACGTGCTTACGACACGCGCGTTGATTGGCTGGCTAGTTACCAAGCTTACATCATCTTCTTCCAAAGATTGAATCGATAACGAACTGATTAGTTCCCGCTCGAAAGCAGACGCGCCTTTTAGGTTCATTGGAGACAGACCACCGGTATGTTTATAAACACAGACAGCTGTAGCTCCGCTTTCATAAGGAATTAGGACAAACGTCTGCCAAATGGCGCGTTGTCTCGCGTCCAAGCAGTCTGCCTTCCAGAATGATTTTTTTAACATATTAATTTGGCCGAGTTGAATTATCGTATTTTCCAGCAGACATACATTAAAACCGGACCTTCCATTCCAAGGCGTGAAAACTCCTTACGTTCAGAAATGAGAGATGATCCGTTGCGACGTTTGCGATGTGGCGTCTGGGAGCACATCACACGGGCTGCCTTCAGTTTTAATATCAGTTATTGTTACGAGGCTCACGTAGATGAGATATCTATTTTTAGAAACCGTTTGCAATGCCCCCCTCCCCACGCCCCCCGATAGAATCAGTTAAGCCTTTGATGCCGGTAATTGGACGGTGGACGGTTTAGGACACACAACACATTCTTCAGACATGATACTGCTCTGCTTTGTATTACGCGTTAATGTGGACATAAATCTGTGTTGGTGTCGTATGTGTTGCTGTTAAATCTACTATCAAGTGGTGCTTTTGTACCGTTCAGTGCAGGTTGCGCGCCTCTTTTTCGGGTTTCGATGTTTCTAATGACTGTTGGCGTTGTTGCCAGCTGACCTGTTTGCGTGGTGGGTGATTGCTGAACCAATCCTGTCTTACCTCTCGTAGCTCCAGCTGGATCCGGTTGACTTTCGGACGACCCATCTGATCTTTCACACAATCACCAAATGCTTGATGTCCAGGGACAGGTTTCTCAAAATGAGAGGTGAGTTTTCCCGAGCAGGAGCCGAAGCTGTCCCTTCAGTGTGTGAAGCGTTTTAAGTTAAACGTGTTTGTGTGTTTGCCGTGTAGCCATGGAGATCCTGGGCAACCTGAGCAAGGCCGAGGACAACGGCGTGCTGATCTGCGAGTATGTGGACCAGGACTCCTACAAGGAAGTCACAATGCTCCTCACCCTGCCCGACCTCATGCTCCTCATGGCCTCTCTGGAGGTGCTGTACCTGCTGGCTCAGCTCGGAGAGATTCCCTGCAGCAAGATTGCCTCTGTTGACCATAGCATAGGTACAGATCTTGTGTATATATATTGTTTTCCATCATACAATGGCAAATGACTTGGCTTGATTTGGTTCATTCCAGTTCCTTCTACTTAATAAGTGAATCCAGAGCTTGAGATCTAATGTCACATGGGTTTAGTAGAGTTTGGTAACATGTCTGCCTGCCAAGTTTTATCACGCGAGTCTTTCCATTTGTGAACAACTGGCTCTTGTCTCAGTGCCTCTCTCCCTCTAACCTTGAAATCTTTTAAGGGTCTGGTTTGGATTGCGCTCTAGGACCGAACCGTTTCTTTGATCTGCTAAATGGTAAAAATGCCAACGCTCGCTCCTCCCTTGCTGACTCCTGCGTTCTGTTCTTTTTCCTTCCCTCTGCTCAGACCTGTTGGTGCGGTTAGTGTCGGTTGACCTTCATACGTTTGGACCTGACGCCCTGACGGCAGTACGGTTGATCGAGCATCAGGCCAGTGCCGACCAGGCGGCCGAGGTGCGGCCGCAGCTGGTGGAGCAGGTACCTGCAGCCGTGCAGGGAGCGCCGGCACCCGGTGAGTGTCTGCACGTGACCTCCGTGTGTTCATCGCAAGAGATCTCGGACGCCTCAGGAGGGAGTTGATCCCATTTGTGCTGACTGTGCTGACCACGTGCTAGACATACTGCTGTATTCATTTATACAACCTGCCAAGTTTCACTAAATGTCAAGTGACTCCTGGTCTCAGTCATTTGTTCTTATCAGTTGCTTGATGTTTTGATGAATTTTGTTTGGTTTGTGCAAATCTAAGTTTATGATAAACTTAGATTCGATTAATATTTCTCACTGACAGATTTAACTAACATTTAACTATCTTTACAGTTTCTGGCTGCGATATTTTTATATTTTGACAATGAATTATGGATTCATGTGTTCGTATGTGTCTAAGGAGCTGTTCCTGCAGCTTGTCGGGTTCTTAAAAGATCTTCATGAACAACAGAGTGAAATTGCAGTGATTTGATTCGATGCTAGTGAAGTGTGCAGAGATCACTTAAAAAGCTGGCGAGTTTACCTTTACGTGTTGCCGGCTGGTTTAACCATTTTAGCAGTGTTTATTTGTTCATTTATTTGCGTCTGTTTCAAATACAATGTATAGGGAACACGCACAGCTTTGACTTTTTATCGGAAATCTCGAATGTACTTCATTTTCAGTGATGGATGACAAACCCTCCGCCTTTTCATTAACTCACCAGGCGAAAAATAGAAAATAAAAGATATTTGTATCCTTTTAATAATTGTTTGTTCGCCACCTGCGTGAACGACGGTGTCCAACGAGAGAAATGACTGAGATGCTGATATAAAAGCAGACTGTGGGAATTAACAGGTGACCCCTAGTGGGAATTCAACACACCTAACCTTGGAAGTGTCATTCCTGTGCTGTGAATGTGCTCCACTGGGCTGCAAAGTTATTAGTGTGCTGCCATCTAGTGGGCAGCCTGCGTGTAGGATTACAGACCTAAAGGTTATCGACTCACCCGACAAACTCAGCGTGTTCTCCTTTTTGCTTTGCAGCGGAGAATTAAACCGAGTGTGCAGGAGCGTTAACCTCCTCTGTGTCTTTTGTCTTTTTTAGCAACAAGGGTCCCAGTTCAGTCCGCTCAGCCTCCTCCTGGTATTGTTGAACTAGACGGGGAAAAATTTACACTGCAGTGGTAAGATGACCTCGTCTATGCATGTGAATTTAGATTACTTAATAAAACTTACTTAATAAAAAAGCACGTGGGGAGGAAAATAAGTATTTTTTGTGTTTTATCCCCTTTATGTCAGCATCTGTTTTTACCTTTCTAGTAACCACTCTCTCTGTCCGCGGTCTGTTCCTCCAACAGGCTAAACGCACACTTTGAGACAAACCCCGAGGGGTCTGTGTCTCGATCAGAGATGTACTCTGAGTACCTGGCCACGTGCAGTAAAATGGGACGAAGCAACATCTTAAACTCTACCGGATTCCTCAAATGTCTACGGTAGGTTCTGATTCCCCCGCTGTCCGTTGCTTCTCGTGTTCCACCGGCGCGCGGCTCTGATTAATGCCTGTGCCCTTTTGCCGTGGAACAGCATTGAGTTTTAATCGCCACGGCGATCCTCCAGCGAGAAACCCAAGAAAATTTGAAGAAGAAGGTGCTCTGATAAATCGGGGGACATGTGTGGCTTGTTGATTTTCTTTAGAAAGTATTAGAAGGTCTGGAAGATGTAGTGTGAATAGAAGCAGTTTGAGACCGTTAGTCACTCACCGCAGGTATTTACAGAACATGCACCTTTTTGAAATGGAGCGCCCTGCTGTCAGCTCGGGAGTCAGCAGACTGATTGAATATCTGTATTTTTAGCGCTTTTACATTTTAACGTGGCAGTTTTGCCCTCTGTCTCCTCCCCGCCACCGCAGGACTGTGTTCCCTAATCACACGATGCGGCGGCAAGAGGAGCCCAAGGCCAACGGTCAGGTTCAGATCCTCCTGGTGGGGCTGAGGCGACGGTCGATCCCCCTGCCCATTCAGCTGTACTACCAGCAGCCTCAGCAGCAGCAGCAGCCTCATCATCAGCAGCAGCAGAATCCAGCAGCAGCTCCTCCACCTCCACCAGCCCGACACGAAACTCCTGGAGACCCCCAGGCCCCGCCTCCAGGTAGAACGAACTCAATGAATCGTCTTTATGTCTGATGCACCAGGTTTTATTTTAGTAAACCAAGATGCCGACTCCGATGTGTCCCCCCCCCCCCGGGTCACTTTTGACAAGCTTGACACAAGTAGAAGTGCCAAGTTAACCGTCCAGATGAGGTCCAAAATGTCAGAGGCTCCAGAGAGATCGAGGGAAAGCAACGGCACTTTAGAAAAGTGATCCTCTGCAGAAGGATGCTGGCAGTCTGGCAGAGAGAGCAGAGCTGGCACCGCTGAGACCAAGACGGCTGAACTAATTACAAAGGCAAACATATTGAGAAAATGTTTGCAGGAAGAGAAGTTACTCGAAGGAGATTATTGGGGAAATTGAAAGAGAGGCCGCTAAGCTGAGTCGCATGTCATGAAACTGAACGGAGAGGATATTTGGCAGCGGAGTGTTTGTGTTTTTGTGTCTTGTGAAGTTGAAACGGTTCTGAAACGATGCGTGCTTAAACTTTCAAATATTCGAATGTACAGTTCACTTGGTTGTTTGACTTGGCGCTTGCTGCATCCCAAACATGCCAAAGGATGGTAAACCTGATCACAGAAGACTTTGCAGTCATTGTAGCTCTGTAACGGTGCAGCGAAGCAGCCCCCGGGCCGTCCATTCGTGGCCCGTTTCAGCGTTGACTAATTGAGATGCTCTGAATTTAAAAGAATTTGCTTTTTTTTTTCCTCCCCGTCATTAATTAAAGAGTCACTGGCGCAGTAGTAAATCTCCAGCCTATTCTTGGTTTTTAAAAATATGTCAGATTCGGAGGTTTTTGGCTCCGGCGCTGATCTCGTTGGCAAGAGTTGAGCAGGGTTTTTACTGCGAGACTGTTTCCAGCTCGCACGACGTGCTGCCCACTCAGGTAATCCTGGTTCCTGGGCCCTTCTGTTGCTGTTAAAGCCTCATTGACGCATGCTGTACATTCCTGCACATTGAAGGACAGGCAGCAGCTTTTGTTGTTCCCCCAAGCAATACCTTAAATGATATTCAAATGCATCTGACCGATTTAAGTCGAGTTCACATTGTTTTGTCTGTTCTTCTCATAGTGGGCTATGAGTCAAAAGATTAAGAACAGACTTGTTAAACTGAGATTACTTGTGTCCTGGGCCTAAACCACTCCATGTGTTTGTTTTTTGTCTTTTCGTGTGACCAGGCCTACCTCCTGGGCATGTCAGTCTTGGATCCCAGTTCGTCCGGGCCGTGGGTCCCACCCATGGTGCCGCCCCAACCATGGCCTTGACTGCGCAAGAGGCTCCCCATGCAAACCACCCGACTGTTTCCCGCCACCCGGTGCCCCCGCAGGTGCCTCTGCAGATACCACCAAATCCTCTGGCAGCAGCTCAGCAGCAACAGGTTCGACCTGGCCCAGCGGTCCAGATTCCGACGTCGGCACCGGCCGCCCAGAATCACAGTCCCCAGAACCCTGCAGCTTCACCTGCAGCTCAGCAGCAGCAGCACTCCCCGATGCTCCCCACGGGGACACCTGTCACGCTATTTCAGCAGGTACCGCAGGGCCACATCCTCACCGCCAGGGTGCAAGGCGTGTGCCCTCCGATCACACAGCACCCGCCCCTGCCTCAAACCCCTCCCCTGTGTGGACCTCAGGGTGGAGCTCCCCAGGTGGAGCCTCAGTGTGTTTCTGCGGCTGCGACACCCTCTTCTTCCATTCAGGGAGGGGGTAGTCAGGCGTTGAGCATCGCGGGCGTGCCCAATTCCCAGGGGTCACGAGTCACATTTCAGAATATCGCCCCCAAACCAGCGCCAAACCAGTCAGGCGGACCAGCAGCCACAATAGCCACTCCCAACCAGCAGCCTCAGCCTCAGCAGCAGGCACAGAGCGTCGTAATAGTCAGCCCCAACCCGCAGCAGAGCCCAGCCTACACCCCTGCCATACACCAGATCGTTCTTGCCAACCCCTCCGCCATTCCAGGTGCCCAGACTGTCCAGATAGCAGGGCAGCCTGGAGCTGCTTCCAGCCCCTGCCCACCTCCAGCCTCTCACTCCAACGCCCAGGTCCAGTCCAGTCAAACTGTCAGCCACGCACTGTCCATGAAAAGGCATCAACAGCAGCAGCATCAACAGCAGCCACCGCTCCAAATCATTTCCCAGCCTCCTCCGTCTCAGCCTACCTCCACCGAGTCCAGCTTGATCAAACAGCTACTGCTTCCAAAGCGAGGGCCTTCTACTCCGGGAGGAAAGCTAATCCTACCCGCTCCACAGGTGCCCCTTCCCAACAGCACGATAGCCCAGAGCCCACAGGTCATCTACCAAACGAGCTATGGCGCCCAGAATCCCTCTTCTCAGCCCCAGCAGCTCAACGTCCAGCTGGTTCCTGGTCAGCTTCCTGCTGCAGGAGCTCCCGCCCTCCAGACGGTCCAGCTCTTGCCAGGCCAGCTAATTTCCACGAGTAGCCCTGGGACAGCTACCATCATCCAGGGCCCCGCGGCAGCTGGACAAGTCACATTCACCGTGGTCCCCAACACTGGTTTCACCACCTCTACTGCTGCTGTTGCCGCTGTCAGCCAGGGTGCTGTGGCTCCGGGAGTTCCCCCTCCTCCATTCTCCACTGGAACAGTGCCCCACCATACCCCAGCAGCTCCACCACCACCACCGCCGCCGCCACCACTGCCAGCTCCCCTCAGAGGAGACAAGATAATTTGTCAAAAGGAGGAGGAGGCCAAGGACGCCACGGGGCTGCACATCCATGAGAGAAAGATAGAAGTGATGGAGAACTCCTCTTTGGCAGAAGGAGACTCCTCCAACGGTAAAACCAGTAATGGTGATGTTGCGGCAGGTGCCAAGCTGCTAAATGGTCGGAAGTGCATGGAGTCTAATCTACCTCCATACCACTCAGGGAACAGCCAGGGGGCGCTCAATGGTCCGGCTACGGAGAGTCACCCTGCTAATGGGAAGCAGGCCCTCTCCCCCGGCCTGAACACCCCTCTGGAGGGCAACCCCGACCCCAAAAAGACTCTAGTCAACGGGGTGTGTGACTTTGACCGGGGTGACAGTGGTGGCAACTTTAACAAAAACATTCCAAATCACATTGCTTCCAAACAGTACTTGGGGAACGGGGAGGTGGGCCCCTCTGAGAAGAGTCACGGTTCAGACACACCTCTCCCCAGTCCCCCTCCCCCCCAGCAGGACACTGCCAAAGCCCAGCAGGCTGAACGCCTGGCCAACGGACCCCAGGCAGTAGGCAACAGGCCTCCGTCGGAATTAACCAATGGACCTTTGGGGCCGGGCCATGCCGTGCCTGTGCTAAGACAGCAACTGCTCCCCAATTCCACCCTCCCCCCCACTCTTACTCTTACCTCCCAGAGTCTTGCTGCTTCTCCTGCAAATGGAGTGGCCTCTGAGGCTCGAGGTCTCAAGAGACCTGCTGAGAACGAGGACCGCGGTGCGACGGCAGCACCCTCGGGGATCCCCAATAAAGTGGGAGTGCGGATCATCACCATCAGTGACCCCAACAACGCCGGCAGCAGCGCCACCATGGTGGCGGTGCCAGCAGGAACAGACCCAAGCACAGTAGCCAAAGTAGCAATAGAGAATGCCACTCAGCAGAGGAACTGCTCACCCACACAGGCAGCTGGCTCAACGGTGAGTCATTGCAGAGTTGGTCTCACAGCGAGCCACATTTATCCACAGCGTCTTCTAGTTGTGTGACTTGACGGCAGGTCTGTCACGAAATGTGTCTCGCGTGTCTGTCACGGACACACAAGGGTGAGCGTGTTGCATCACCAAGGTGTCTGTGGCTAATGCGTCTAATTCGCCATCTACTCTTCTGGTTTTCGTTGTAAACAAACAGATTTATTTATATTTACCAGATCATGTTGTATGTTCCCTTTGCAGTCCAACAGATAGGCGGGGGTTTGCATTTCCCACAGCAAAACACATGCTCAGCCTTTTTTCTGTATTAATTTGATACATTTCTGGAAGTGTCCAGTTGTGTGCTGTGGTCTTCGTGCAGCTACTGACCGACGTGCACATTCAGACTTTTTTTCAGCAAGAAAGAAGCGAGTTTTGTTTCAGTGCCTCCTTCTGTCTTAATGCGCCGCTGCTGTCTTCGGCTGTGAAATCGAATTAAGTTAAACTGCCGACAGAGAGGCTTTCAATTGTATTCCAACAGAAGCCGGGAAGATTACAGAGAGACATGTATTGTTGTTTGTCAGCGTCTGTTAGGTTTCACTTAATGTCTGTAAGATGAGCATTACGGGTAAAACACCACACGTTAAAGGTACGGCCCACGTTCCATCATTGGCGGCACGCTGCGTATCTGCTGCTAGAACGCAGGCAGCTCGTCTCTGCGGAGCCACACGCGGCCACAAACCTCACAGGGTTTGCTTTTTATTATACGGTTACAATATTTGATTGCTGAAAACACAGTTACCTAACCGGATTGAAGTAACACACTAGTGCGTAATGTTGCTACGCAGCCGTGGAAAGGGACTTGATGATATTCAGGTTTCTATGGCGCGTTTAGGAGATGGAAGGGACAACGGCCAAAACTAAATGATATTCAAAATCAGTCTCAACATCAAACATGCACCTAATGTACACGAGTTGGGCGGAAGGGTTCACGTGTGATCAACCATTCAACAGCCTATCTGTTCCCAATACGTGCTGTTTTTCAGATATGTAATGCATAAAAAACGTTTGTGGTAATATGTTGGTGTCAATGCAAAATGATCAGATTAATTAATTAACAAATTTTCAACTGAAACAAGTTCTTTCATGAATTATTTGTCAAAGAACTCCTGAGCACCTCTGCATCGTTACATCGTCCTCACAGAAAGGGTCTCTTTTAAAACAAACCACTACGTGAACTGATTTTCGCGTTCCTACTAAAACCCTGCAGCTCGACTTCGGAGGTTAAGAAGGCGAGGCCAGTTAAGACCATGTGGTCCTCACTGATACCCACCTCCTATAGCAAAGCAGCTGAGAGAACAACTTCAGCCAGCAGACGGGCTGGGGTTACATCTCAGCCGACAGCACACCTCCCATGATAATTCCACAAGCGTCAGAGGCTGGAAGCAGCTCCAGTCCGCATCATTCCTCTTATACGGTGTGTGTAACTATGTTTTATCACGCAGGCATTCTGCAGTGTAACAGATGAGTTCAGTTTTGGGTTCTGTGAGCAACAAGATAGTGTCCTGTTAATTTGAATTGGGACGTTAAAAGGCGTAATAATTTCAATCATCAACTTTTTGACCTTTTGACCTAT